>CAMPDV010001813.1:0-72549 GCA_946699065.1 Loxodes magnus
AAATACAGTAGAAAAAGAAATGAGTTAATAACAAATAAAAAAATAAGAAAAGCAGGAAGAGTTTACGCAAATTGTTCAAGATGTTTCTGATATTTATATGATGTAAATAGAATTTTTATGTGAGATTTGCTAAAAGTAATATAAGAATAAAAAAACTTACAATTCTCATGTCTAAACTAAACACAATGAGACTAAACCATTTTAATGCAACTTATGCTAAAAGGGTTTCAAAAGAACAGATTATTTATTGAAGCACAAATAATCACATAATGAAGACAGAGAATTTACTTGTAACGAATGTGATCAAAAATTCAAATCCAGACCCATCCATGAAAAACATGTTAAAACAGTTCACGCAAAAATTGTATGTGGAACTTGCAAATGTTGCAACAAAGGATTCACTAGAATGGATTATTTAAAGAAGCATTTGCAAAGAGGATAATAAAACTATAAATGTGTCCATTAAGGATGTGAAAAAAAATTTTCAAGTAGACAATCAATGGAAAGACATAATTCAACAAAGCACTAAGGCTGACATCTAGATTTTTATTTTCGTATATAAAGATTCTTAAATATAAGCATATAATAAGTCTTTCATTTAGTCTTAAACTACTAAAATTTTATTTAAAAGAGTCTAATTTTAATTAAAGATATAGAAGAGGATTTGCTATGAAACTTATGTTCATTAATTATATTCTATTACTAAACTTTAAAGAGTTTATTCAAAATATTAAGCAAAACTCTTACAAAAGATGGATAAATAATTTAAAATGTAGATCAATAATCCTTCATAAATATAAGTAAAAAGATAAACTTCTATATTTTTTAAGACATTGTTAAGCAAATAATTCTAGGAAAAAAGAGAGAAATATTTACTCGAAAAGGAAGAGATTTTAATTATTTAGAATTGCTAATAAATTTGTTAACTAGTACAATCTATAAAATCTTATTAAAATATCTCAAACATTAAATAGTTTATCATTAATAAAATTTTTAATGAAGCTTATTTATAGCAAGTCTAATCATATTACTATTATTCTTAAAAATAAAATTAAAAGTTTATATTATAAAACAATAAATAATATCTAGATAAATTAAGTTTTCTGCTTATTATCTTTTAAAGTTTAGGTTGGATTTTATATTAAAATTAATTTCAATTTGTACTAATTTTAAATATTTCTTTCTTAGAAACATTTTGAAGATAAAATAAGAAACTTAGTCTCTCTTTGAATAAGTCGAAGAAAATTAATAACAAAAAAGGAAAAAATTTATGAACTAGTCTTAGATAAAAAATTATAATTATTTAAATAAAAAGATGATTTGATTGATTATAATGAAAGAATCTAAAGTAATTATATAAGATAAGCAAGGAACTTTAGCAGGGCAACTTTCAGAATTCTTTTGCTAAAAATAACTTTTGAAGTTTTCAATTTATTTTATCTTCTTCTAAAATTATAAGATTAGTAAATCATCTAAGAAAATAATTATTCATACAAGCTTTTATTATAAAAAAGATAAAATGAATTAGAACTCATATAGCCATATGCTTATAAGATACTAAAATATTGCTTTCAGAAAATTCTTTTAATTAATCTAAATCATAAATTTTTCATGTGATATTCTTAAATAAAATATATAAAGGTAAAATTGATTAGCATTTTAAATAAAAATTAAAAAAGAACTATCTTTGTTAGATTTATTATGTATAAATCTTTATAAATTGTTAATAATCTAGATTATTGATAGAATTGAATTTTATATTATTAAAAAATAAAAGTATGATTGAATGCTTTTTAATTATTATGAATAGTTTCTGACTTTTTACTTAAACATTAACTTTAATCGAGCTTCCTTTGTAGTTTAAACTATTGTCTCTATTTAGATTGTTTCTGTTCTTAAGTAAAGAGAAAAAAGTGTTTCTTATTCACTTTTTTTTGTATTTTTAAATTAAAAATGACTTTGATATTTCAAGAAAGAAAACATTTCCTTTTTATCTTTTTTTTCTTAAAACCACATTCAAATGTTTATAAAATAATTTTACCAAGAAAGTTAAGAAATAAAATTTAATCTCTACATTTCAAATTGATAATTTATTTTATTCATTGATGATTCATATCCATATTGATTATTAAAAATAAAATATAATGTAAGAAAAAAAAATCCATTATTGGTATTTATTATTATGAAAGAAAGAATAAATTAATAATTTTTAATCCAAATTAAAATTAATTAAGTTTAAAAGTTTTAAGAATTAAGTATGAATATTATACTTTTTTAAATTTAGGATTACTAGTAAGTGGATTAAGAAGATTGTATTTTAATTGTATTAAATAAAAAATTATCAAACTTAATAAATTAAAAAACTTTATTTAAGCTTTTCGTAATCAAAATTTTTTAAAGGTATTATTAATTATTTATTTTATAGCAATCTCATAAAATTAATTTTTACGAATATAATTAAATCCTCTATTTATATTATCAAATAGATTCATATATATTTAAATTATTTAATATATTTAAAAATTTAAATAGGGTGTAAAGCCCTTCATTCGGATGCTGTTTGGAGACCCAACAAGGTAAATAAAAAGTGAGCGCGGACGGAGGATAAATCGGAGAAAGAGAAACCAATAGCAAGAAACTCCTAGAAGGAAGATTTGAAAACCTGGAGAAGTCTGAATGCCAGGAGAAAACCTTCTTCATCATAGGTTAGAGAAAGATGTACCCGTAATCGCATATTGCATTCTATGTATTTGGGGGTTAAGGTGCATGTTCGCACTGCTGGAAGAGAAAACAAGGAAAGAGAGACTTATAAAATTTTATTTTTCGACATTAAATAAAATTAATTTAAAGAGCAACTCACTAACAAGAATAGTACGCGCTCTATAATTCAACCCATTTATTAATAAAAAGGATTTAGTAAATTAATTTTTATATATAATAAGTTAAATATGAATTTGCTAAATGAGATTCGATCTCTTGCTTGCTCATTAATATATTCGAGTAAAAGGTACTAGAAAATCAGATAAAAAGTTAAAGTTAAAAAGCTTTGTTAAAGCCTTAGTAGTCAGCCATCTGACCTATTCTATCAGCTTGTCTCCATTAGTTTGTCTTGAATTTCTACTAGGCTTAGTTAGGCGGTGTAGCACTTCATTAGTGCACCATCCTTTAATATTCTGAATAGTTTTTATCTTGCACATAGCATTCCTAATTATTGATCCAAGGATTAAGATTTGAATTAAAGAGTTTTTTCTATAAATTTTTCTGCTTTATGTTGGATATATCCTAAATAGTTTTCTAAAAATATCTTATTTATTCCTTCTTTAAATTTCTCTTAGTTAGTAGCAGTATTTTCATTGGTGCTATTTATTGTACATGTAACATTTTATTTTTCTTTTAAACATTTATTCCTGTAACACTTATTTAATTTAAATTTACTAATTATTTTAAATAAACGTTTACTGTTTATTTTAATTTGAGGCTTCATTTTTTATTACATAGGATCTGATAATCTCTGTTAAAACGAAAATGGCATTACCTGAATTTATTATTAAATTTAAAGAATTCTTTGTTCCAGTTTGTTTTCTATTTCTTATGATGATTAATATTATTTCTCAAGTTAAGACATTATTAGTTTTTCTAATTTTTCTACTTTATCAGTGAGGTATCTATTTTTAAACATGAACTCTTTTAATGACTTAGATAATATTTCTATTTGAGTTTGTGTCGGAAGTTTTTTTAGTTCTGGATTTCCAAGTGGTTAATGTTCTTCATATCAATCATATTTCTCACTTTCACTCATTGTAATTATTTCGTTTTTTTATTTTTTAGAGAATTTTCCTGTTTAAATGTTTTGTTCAAAATTCTGTTATTTCTTAGAAGCTATTTTATATATTTAATATATATAATAATATGGAAGAAAAGTTTTTAAGCTAATTAGGCCTCAATTTTAGATAAAATTCATTTTTTAAGTGTTTGATCGAGTAAATGGATATCTATTTAGCGAAAATTGACTAAGTAGGGTAAGGATAGAACTTCGGAAATACCTTATATACAAATCTGGAAGGAATGGTAGATAATGAAAAGGTGCAAATTCAAACATTATTAGAAACTTCTTATATAAAAAAGAAGCAACTACAAAATAAAAAAACTGTCCAGACTGAATATAATATAATAATTGAAGATTGAAGCATAATTAATTTACGAACTTGATACAAAATGAATGCATTAAAAGAAAAAATTTTGTAAGACTAATCCAAAATCGATATTATTAGATATTATGAAAGAAGAATAAGAAAAAGGTAAAAACATTAACTTGAAATGTCAGATTTGATCTGTTTCAAACTTTTTTAATACTTTTTATAAACTAAAGCCTTGATGATCTTATTAAAGGAGAGATTAGTTTAATTCTTATAGAAATAAAGCAACTAATTTTATTTTTCTTTGAAGAATCGATAAACTAGATTTATATTTTAAAACTATTGCTTGAATAAAATAAATAAAAATTTTCAAATGCATTTACGAAAACTATAAAGCATTAAGAGAAAAGGAAAATATCAATAAGCAATATCTAATAAACTATTACCTTTTTAAGTATAATTTAAATCATAAAAAAGTATAACCTCTTTCTTTACTTTTTCTTAAGCATTTTTCTTTATAAAACTAAATTAAATATATTTTAAATGTAATTAAAACATAATAATACAATTTATATTATATATTATATATAGTATGCTTTAATAAAAAGCTTAGAAATTATTGATTTTAATCTGACTCATTAAATAAATTTTTTTAATATTATCTAAATTTAGTTAATAATCAGATTTTAAACTATCTAAAAAAAATTAGTATATAGATGTTATATTAAAGTTGAAACAATCTTGATATAAATAAATAAGTTGCTTTAGTAGTTATTAAACGAAATTTCTCTTGTGTAAGATTATTATTTTTGATTTTTAATAGAGTAGTCTAAGTTCTATTTTCTGTTAGGTAAGTAAAAAATTTATTATTAATTATATTATTATTATATATATCCGTTTTTTAAATGGATTCTGGTTTCTAGTCGACCGAGTAGTTAATCTGATGCAGTCATGTCTGCATTGCAAGTACTCTTGCAATAGATGCCATCACAAACAAGTAAGGACGGGTTCATTGTGTGACAAGTCTTACTTATTTGAAGGTTCTCTCTATCGGTACGGGAGGTAGATAGAGGGAACCTAAATCCAGATCTCAGAGTTATCCTGATTCTACATGTCGCTCTTCTGATCATGAAATAGAAAACAACAAAGACATGAATGAGATTAAAATAATTATTATTTAGAAGAATTAACCTAAATGAGTCATTTGACACTAATATTGAAATAATCTCTTATCCCTTCTAACTCCAGCCTTTAGAAGGATTACAAAAATTTAAAGAGTGAAGGAAATCAATTTTGATTATAAAAACGAAGCGAAGAAGACAAGAAGCAAAGAGACCAGATGAAGCTAGAAAGATTTCTAGCTTTTTTTTTAATTAAATTTGATTTCTTTATTTTTTCGTGGTGAACCAAACAACGATGATGCCAGATTTATTTAATTAATTTATCCAAGAAAATTTTAAAATTTTAAATAAACAACTAAACTTTACATAAAAATATATACAATAATAATAAAAATCAAAATCAAAATAATAAAACGAAAATAATTAAAACACTTCTACAAAATGTTTAAGGATTTTTATATTCTAAAATGAACTAACAAAGTCATAAAAGCAATTAGATTTATATTAATTACAAAAATATTAGAAAAAATAAAATTAAAATAATCACACTAAAATTTATTTTTATTATTAGATCAAAATTCTTAATTTATATATATAAATATAAATATAAATTCATATTGGAAGTTTAGTAAACTTTTGATATCAAATATATAAATTTAATTAGTTCTTATAATTTAATTTATTAAAATAATGATTATTTTCATAAAATAAATCTAAAATAGATAAAATTTCGTATTTATGCAGTTATTCTAAATTAATACAAATGGAAACTTTTTTAATTTAGACTCATAAATCTATTAATTCTATGTATAATTGCTTTTTTATTTCATTTTTCAACATCTTATTTGCTTTAAATCTATAAACTATTTATTTGCAAACAAAATTAAATTTTAAGTTTTAAATTTTAAATTATGGAATCTGAAGATTTATTGAAGAAAATAATTATATATAAAAAAAAGGGCACCTAAAATATAGCGATCACCAAATTATACTATTTAAATATAATAAGAAATATAAATTTATCTTTAACGTCTACAAAACGAAAATCTTATATTCTACAAGTAGTCTAAGAACTCTCAAACAAGGCTTGTGCTCTAATTTAGGAAATTGATTAACAGAAACAAGAAAACAATGGATTAAAATGGGATGTCGTAAGTAGACCTTCTGATAGGTAAATATACTCTTTAATCCATCAGATTGAATAAAAATTACAAAGAGTAAATTCTGAAAAGAACTAGGAAATGCAAAATAGAGTGAACTATGTTTCTATGGATGTAGAGACAGAAAGAGAAGAAATAAAATTGCATTAATTTATTAATACAGAAGACCCTAATATAGTGCTAATACTGCAAGAAACAAGGCCACAAGGTCAGAAAATGTTGGAAATTTTTAGGAAAAAAGAAAAACAGAAGAACGGAAAACTTTAAATAAAATAATTAGAATATACAAAAAAGCAAAATTATATAGAAGGAAAGAATAATAAATCATTTAAGCAATACCTTAATAATTAATGGAAGCAAGAGAATAGAGCAAAAGACAATACGGATTTGACATAAGAAAGCTTATGAAAACTAATCTCAGCGGAAGAAAGGGAAAGCAAGAAATAATTCCGAAGAAGAAGATTATTATTGAGAATTAACTTTCTTCATAAACTAATTGTGACAAACCAAACAAAGAGTGAAGTCACTTTAATAAATTATGTTATACATTTTTTTGGCCAAACACGCAAATTTTTTAAATATTTTGTCAATAAAACTTCAATTAAAATTGGTGTTAATTGTTTTTTTTTCAATTTCACTCTAGATTCACTATATTATAATTTATTATGAATATAAATTACTCATTATAAGAATAGAACTATTATTTTTCTGTTAAATTTCATTATATTAAACTTTATTAATAATCGCATTCAAATTTATAAATAAATAAAAAGGAAAAAAAATTAAATGATATAAATAAAAAAGCTTCTCATATACTTCAACTTTTTAAATATTTTCTTGTATATAAGGTGAATTATAATGGGACTCATTTTTTATCAATAATTTAGCAACCATTGAATTAAAAAGTATTTCATTTAAAAATTAAAAAAATAACTACAAATTTTATCCAAATTAATTTAAAAAAGTTATGCAATTTATGGAAAATTAAGAGGTAACATCTAAGCTTTTGACTTTTTATAAAATCTATGTAAAAATTTTAAATTTCTTTATATGAAAGGATTAAGAAACCTAAAATATTAAAAATTTAAGTTTTTATTATAAAATATTTAGAAAATATATTAAAAATACTTCAGGAAAGGAGAATCAGAGTTATTAGAAAGGTAAAATATGACAACTTAATGAAATCTCATCATCATTTTATTATTTATTGATTTTTTATTTATAAAATTATATATTATTTTCAACATAAGCTACTAAATGATGTTGGCTTGTCTAAATAGTCATAGGCAAAATCTATTATTTAAAAGATTTGAAGATATAACTTAATTTTTTCCCCTTTACTCTATTTTTATATAATGCAAATTTTTATTATTTTAAATAATAATGATTAATTTATAATTTAATGATAATAATTAATTTTAATTATTTGAAGGCAGCTAAGTTCTTGCTGCGATGTTTTTTCTGAACTGCCTCTTTATGGATATATCGGAGATATTCCGCTGATTATTTTTGCTAGCAGGTACCATCATGAGTAATGAATTCATACTCAATATTTATAGACTTCAAGTCCATACCAAGGTTGGATTGTCTTTAAGATGAGCTCCCTCCAAGATCTTGGATCCAACTAGGGATCTCTATAAATTAGACTATAATCAGACAGTTAAAAATCTTGGTCCCATTTTTCTTTTGATTATCTTAATTTCTAATTTATTTTTATTTCAAATCCTTTTATTAAAAATTTTAAAAAAGATACTTAGTTTAAATAAAAATATTTGGTTTATTAATTTTATATACCATTTTTAAAAGCTATTTAGAATAAAATTTTTAAGTGTTTTTTATTAAATTTTATCAAAAGTTTTCAAATGATAATCTTGTTGTCGAGCATTCATTTTATTTATTAAAATTGGAAAACCGAAATTCCAATTATTAGTATAAATTCTAAAAAAGAGCAATACATCAAATGCTTATTAGTAGAACTTATCCCTTCATTAAAACTATCTTATCTCTTTAGGCCAAATTTTATATCTAGAATTAAATCTTTTGACTCTTTCAATAAGTTATTAAGTCTAACTTCAAATGGTGTTAAGTGTTTTTCAGTTAGCAATTCATCTGTTGCATTACCTGTATGAACTGCAAATGTAACTCTTTTGTCTTCTAATCATCAATTGTTTGCAAAAATAAAGCGATATAATCCTGACTTATTGACGATAAAATAAAAAATCCCTTCTTTCTTTTTGATTTTTGACTAAATTATTTAATCCCCATCACGATCAATTTTAAAATCAATATCCTGTTTTTCATTAGCAGCAACAAATCAAGATCCTCTTACAAGTGAAGGAACAATATTGATATCCTCATAGAAAATTTCTTCAGTTCTTGATTTAACATTAAAAGTAATTAGATCAGACGGAGTAAAATCACTCATATATTTTTCTCATTCTTCCATCAATATCTATTCGCTATCAACTTCGGCCATAATTCCTCCTTGTACAGCTGCACCATATGCAATTACTTCATCTGGAACAATTTCTTAATGAAGCTATTTTCCATTAAAGAAGTCTTTTAGAAGTTGTTTTACCTTAGGAATTTTGCTAGAACCACCTACTAGAATTATTTCATCAATATCGTTTTTACTCAAACTTAAATTTTCGAGAAGATCTTCTATGGATTGAATTGTTTTTTTGAATAAATCCATATTTAAATCTTCAAACTGTGCTCTCGTTAAAGTTTCATTTAGATCAAATCCTTCGATAATATTTTTGATTTGAATAGTAGTTTATAGGGCACTTGAAAGATGTTTTTTAGCATTTTCAATCACTCTTAACAATTTTTATTTTGCCTACTTATTGCTAGAAATATCTTATCCTGACTTTTCCTCAAATTATTTAACTAAATATCCCAGAATTCTTTTATCCAAATCTTCTCCTCCTAAGTGAGTGTCTTCTGAAGTACCTAGTATATCATAAATTCCTTAATCAATATCGAGTAAACTTACGTAAAATGTAGTGCCTCCAAAATAATAAACTAACAGATGCTTTTCTGGTTCATCAATTCCATAAGCCATTGCAGCAGCAATAGGTTCATTTAAAATTCTCACAATATTTAACCCAGCATTTATTCCTGCTTCTTTAGTTGCTAAACGTTAATCATTATTGAAATAGGCAGGAACAGCTAAAACTACATCATAGACTTCAGTTCCTAGATATGCTTCAGCAATTTGTTTCATCTTGATTAATATATATGTTGAGAGCTATTAAAGTGTGAAAGCTTTGTAAAATCCTGACTTTATTTCAAGATTAATATTAAGTTTATTTATTTAGTTGGCTACTTCAAAAATGAAATTATCCTTATCTTTTTGAACAGAATATTCATCATAACTTCTACCAATCAATCTCTTAAAACCATACGCAGTTCCAGTTGGATTTATAGCGGCTTAGTTTTTAGCAGCTTCACCTATTAATAGTTAACCTTCACTAAATGCAACATATGAAGGAGTTAACTTATTACCTTATTCATTAGGAATTATTTAGATTTTTCCATTCTTATAAATTCCAACACATGAATACGTGCTTCCTAAATCTATCCCTACAACTGGTCCTTGAATTAATAAAGAAGATGCATACAAAGCAACAGTATGTATAATAAAAAGAAAGAACATACTATTTTAAATCTTTTAATTATACTATTTAACTTATACTTAAGATTCCCTTTAATAACTTAATCTAAAATATATAAACTAATATTTACCTAAAATCCTATCTTTTTAATATATCTCAATATAATTTCTATTTCATTCCTTTTTTATAATTAAGGCTACATTTTTAAAATACTATTGCTTCTATTTTTAATTTAACTACTTTCTACTTATATTTTAATTATTTTATTTAATCACCATCTATAATATATAATATCACTATTTTATCTAAATATTTCAAATGCTTCTAACTAAAAGTTTTAGAGTTACTATATGAAAATTAAATATATCAAAATAATTTAATTTTATTAGTATTTTTGGTATCATTTAATTATTATAATATATCTAATATTTTATTCCTATCAGTTCTTTATGATTTCATTATATTATAAATAAATAATTAATTAATTAATTGGATTATAAAGCGCGTAGCACTCTTGTTGGTGAGTAGCTTTTTAAATTAATTTTATTTAATGTCGAAAAATAAAATTTTATGGGTCTCTCTATCCTTTTTTCTCTTCCTGTGGTACTTCCCTGTAATTTTTCCTTCCAAAGCATAGGATCAATATGCGATTAAGGGTACATCTTTCTCCAACCTATGATGAAGAAGATTTTCTCCTGGCATTCAGACTTCTCCAGATTATCAAATCTTCCTTCTAAGAGTTTCTTGCTATTGGTTTCTCTTTCTCCGATTTATCCTCCGTCCGCGCTCATTTTTTAGTTACCTTGTTGGGTCTCCAAGCAGCATCCAAAGAAAAGGGCTTTCTTCCCTATTTAAAATAAATAATAATTTAAACTTAATTGATGTTTTAACATTTTGCTCTTACATTTATTTAAAATAAAACTTGTTTGCAAGTTTTCCTAATTTTATTATATTTTCTAACTTAATTAAGAAAATAAAATTTATAGTTGTATTTAAATATTTATAGATTAAAGGACTATATTTATTAAGATATATTATAAGTCTATGTCAATTATTTATTTGAAAGATGTAAGATTTTCCTTAAGTTATATAGTCAATTTTAGCAATATAAAATAGAATCTTCATATATAACTAAATATCTTAATTAAATTATCTTTTTATTTTAATTAGGATTAGTTATGTGAAGCTTCTTAATCATTATTTTATGTATCAATATTCTTTAGTTATATTATAAAAATTTACATAAAGATTAAGAATTTAAAATGCTAGCAAAAATTGAGGAGCTGGAGTTAAATGGGGTTTATGAAAAATTAATAAGACACCATGCAATTATGAGAAATAATGGAAATAGATGCTTATCTTAGGTAATCAGTAGGTAAAGCTAAAATACTGGCCCATTTTAATATGTAAGGAACAAATTTTCGATTCAATTGAAAGAAGATTTTATTAACTATTTTAAAATATAAAAACTTGATTAAAGTGTTCGTAGCACCTCAATGGCGCGTAGCACTGTAAAAAAAAGTCAATTATTAAAGTCTCACGGGATCATATTATTCCCATGGAGTTACTTCATATATCTATGTGCAAGGTTGCATCTCTCCGTCACAAAAGCAAAGATGCCTACAGGTAATTACAGATTCATTTACCAACCTGTGACGAAGTGACAAGTAAGGTCAAATATTTAGAGTCTTCAGTCTTCAGTCTTCAGTCCTCAGTCAGGTTCATCGTTGGGAATTTCTTCTCAGTAACCTCCATAACTAAAGTCTACCCTATTTAAATTAAATTATACTATACTATAAAATTTCCCTTATATCTTTTATATGTTCTTGAATCTAAAAAAATATAAATTCATTATTTCTTTTTATGGGATATATTAAAACAAATTTAATATAGCAACAGAGTAATACAAGGAAGCTCATATAAAACTGTTATAGTCTTGCTTTATTTTGATATCATAGTTCAATACTTAGAAAATTTAATTAATTTTATAGGATGCGAGTGAAATAAATTTGATAATAATATCACTTGCAGAGGATGAGCAGATTATTAAGTTTTGGTATATAAATTTATAATGAACAAATAAATAAATTTGATTATAGAGCAAGTAGTACCTCGTTGGTGCGCAGCTCATCCATATCTCAATATATATCCGTTTCTTCAAGTAAGCCTTCAGGTAGAAATTCTTCTCTTATTAGTTACATATCTTCATCATTTCCTCTGCATTATCTCTTGTTCTTCTATCTTCAATTTATCTATACTTTATGAGATTTTTATTGCAAATTTAATTTATTTTTTCTTACATATCTTACTAATTTTCGTTTCTAATTATTTTCTTCTTAATCAAGCTTTTATACTCTCATAAAAATTATCCTTTGCCTGCTCTATAGTCTTTACCTATTTCCTTTTTTAATCTAATTTTCTTTTCTATGTATCCTTTTTTCTAATATATCTTTGATATAATATTTTATTATTAAGTCAGCATTAGCTCTTTTTTACTCTTCTTAGGTTCTAAAGAATTTCTCGAATTTGGCAGTACCTCATATTATATCAAATAGTTCCATTCCTTATCTCTCTACTTCTATTGCTCTTAGAATTCAAATGCATATTTATCTTCCTTCTTTGTATTCTGAACATTTTTCTATGATATGCCTTTCATTTTCTCTTGCATCATTACAAAAAGGGTATTGACTTGTCACAACTATGTTTCTTTCTTTTAAGCAATATAATAAAATGAGATTTTAATAAATGAACTATGTAAATTTTTTGAAATATTTCTTTTAAAAATCAGCATTTCTAAAAATAAAGCAATCTGATACTTGAAAAAGAATGCAAAAGAAATAAAACTGAACTTAAAATTGATGACATACCAATATATTACAAATAGTAGATCACAAAATGAGAATCTCAATATACTAAAAAATTCTGATAAAACTGTAAGGAGACTGATTCTAAATACCTTGCTGACATGAAAAAAATAGTAATTTAGTTAATGAGAAGTTTTATTGTTACACCTTGGAACTGTAAAACCTATTCAGACTTTTCTGAATTGCCCAAAACAGAAAATATAGGAGAATTAAAGCCATTAAAAATTTGATGGAAAGTATCTTCTATTTAAATAAAATGGAGGTAATATGATTCTTAATGAAAAACTTTTAAATAGTGGGAATATCATTTAGCAAGCTATGATACATAGTCTAGAATTGATTTGCTTTTTAACACATTAAGTTCATAAGTTTTTTAAATTATTCAATAAAATCTGGAAAAAGATTGCTTAATTAAATTCACTACTAGGAAAACTTTTCGTAAATAATTAAGAGAAGTATCAATAAAATAATGAAGATATTGAGGAAGCTACTTACTTTGGTATTGACCTAAGAAGTAAATAAATTAGTAGGAACCTTAAATTTTTTAGTCAGAATGTCCAATAAAATAAAAGATAAATTTAATAAAATTGCAACTGGAAAATTAGCAGAATGGTAGTTTCTTAAATTTTTTCTTAATAATTTTAAATAGATTATAGATTAATATTAAGTTTGGCGATCTTAGAGGAATTTCATCTCTTACCATTGATCACCGGATTGCTCCGAGATTAAGTCAAAAAGTTTAAAAGTTTCTCCTCTCACATCCATTGATCTTGTTATCGCTAGTTCCATCTTCTGTTCCACGAAAGTTTCTTCTTATAAATTGTTCCAGTTTCCGTCATTCATAGTCTTTCTTTTATTCTCCTCTGCTGCAATTATCTAGCCTTTCTTTTTGTTTATTAATTTCTCTATTTTTCCAGTATCCGTTCTTGAAGCTCAGGAATTCCTTGCATTTTCTTCGCAAGTGTTTCTCTGAGTTGAAATAATAGCATCTTTTTGCAACCTTGATTGGTTTGGCCTTCTTAAATTTCTTGTCAATTTCTTCAATCAACATTGGGTCGCCTTTCTGCTCATTTAGTTTCTCTTCTAGTCTCTCAAGTTTGTTGTCCAATTCAGTATGTTTTTAATACTAATTCTGGGGTTAGCTAGTTTAATCCTACGATATGTTCCAGAAAGCACTCAGTCCTCGTTCTTAAGACATAAGTCTTAACTCTATTCCTTCAGCTAGATCAAGCTTTTCCATTAATTTGGCATTGCCTTTCTTGAGTTTCCTAACCTCTTCCTGGAGGTTTAGCACTATTCTAATGAGCTATTCCATGCTTCTCTGGCCAGAGTGATTGAATTCCGTCACCTCCTGGTGAAGAGCAGATTTCATCTGCTTTCTCGGTTTCTCAGTTGAGATTGGGGTATCTATATGGGCTGTCTTCAATACTTGCTTTCACTTTTCTTGCTAAATTCTCGGTGTTAGTTCAGTATAGATTAGAGTTAAGATAGAGTAGATTATTAAGTCTTGATTTCCTGCTTCCTCCCTTCCTTTTAGGCTTAAGAAGAGGTGTTATAAAAGATTGATTTGAAACCTTCCTCCATTTTTTGTAATAATTTAAAATCTATAATAAATCCAATAAGTAATATAGATAATAAAATACTAGTATTTATAAAATTAAAGCTTAATCTTACAACTTTCAAATTACATATAAGACTGTCTATACCTAATTAACCAATCTAATTGTAAGTATTGAGAATTAATACTTTCTATACCACAATAGAATAAGCATTATAGTTATTTGAAGGAATGGAATCAGTAAAAGGTTGTAAACCTAAAATAAGGAAATTGGTATTTTTACGATTAAGCTTACATTTATTAACTTTATAGAAAGTAGGCAAAATTTTAAAGCGCTCAAAATAAAATTTTCATAGATTGCTATTTACCTTCAGAATTAAAATACTTAATCTAGAGAAATTGTATCGAGCAAATATAAAAATGGCATAAAAGGAGAAGAGGGTTTGATGATTTATTTAAGACTAAAAATATTAGTCTGGAAGAAATATTCTGGTAATTTAAGATTTCAAAAATTTAAGCTTATGAAAATTATTTTAACTATTAATTAATTACTAATTAAATAAGTCTGGTATCATCGTTGTTTGGTTCACCACGAAAAAATAAAGAAATCAAGTTTAATTAAAAAAAAGCTAGAAATCTTTCTAGCTTCATCTGGTCTCTTTACTTCTTGTCTTCTTCTCTCCGTCTTTATAATCAAAATTGATTGCCTTCACTCTTTAAATTTTTGTAATCCTTCCAAAGGCTGAAGTTAGAAGGAATAAGAGATCATTTCAATATTAGTGTCAAATGACTCATTTAGGTTAATTCTTCTAAGTAATAATTATTTTAATCTCATTCATGTCTTTGTTGTTTTCTATTTCATGATCAGAAGAGCGATATGTAGAATCAGGATAATTCTAAGATCTGAATTTCGGTTCCCTCTATTCGACCTCTCGTACCGATAGAGAGAACCTTCAAAAAAGTAAGACTTATCACACAATGAGCCCGTCCTTACTTGCTTGTGATGGCATCTATTGTAAAAGTACTTGCAATGCCGACATGATTGCACCGGATTACCTAATCGGTCGACTAGAAACCAGAATCCATTAAAAAATGAATATTATTATAATAAGTAAATAGCTTATATCTTAAAAGCTTATAATTTAGGTAATAAAAATATGCTTAGGTATATAATCATCTTATGAAACTTATTTATCTTATTTAAAGCAGAATTAGGGAAATATAGTTAATTTTATGATTAATACTTGTATTGGATAGATATGATAGAAGATATTAAAGACTTCATAGGAGATCTACTTGTATAAAGAAAAATAGGTTATATTCAGAAAAATCTTCCATTTTAAGAATCTATCGGTAAAAAATACAGAGCAGGATCAAATGACCACACCTGGAATTATAACTAACTAATCTAAGACCTAAAGTGAGAAACAAAATTGAATCAGGCAGCGTTGGAACTATTTTAAAGTAATGTTGGGCAAATTTGAGACGCGCGAAAAAAAAGATTAATAGGCTCAGTAGCTTAAGAAAGATAGATGAAGATGCATAGAAAGATATAAATAGAAAGCAGAACATATTTGATTTAATAGGATTTATTAAAAGAGATAGATTCAAACATTTCAAGTCAAGAGTGAATGGAATTGATGGAAGATTAAGTTGATATTTTAGAAGAAACTGAAGACAATTTGAGCAATTTAGCTTATTAGCAAGACTTTCTGCCATAATCTAAAACTTTTTGATTAGTGGCAAACCATAAAAAAGGTAACGCCACGTTAATAAATTATGTTATGTTAAAATAACTCGAAAAAATTGATATTTGTCTTCATCCTTAAAAACATTTGAATAAACAATGTAAGATAGAAGATAAATAGTTGATAGGGTAGATAAACAAGATATGTTCAAGCAATTAAAAGACATTTATGATATTTAAAATTTTTTGGGCCTTAAGATAACAGTTTAGGCAGATGGGAAGGTAGTTACCTTAAAATAACTAAATTTATTAAGATAATTACAATTAAGAAAAATTAACTATTCAAATAAAGGAAGCTAATAAATAATTTTAAAGTAAAATAATGGAATAAGATGAAAGATGTTAAAATTATATATAAATGAAGTATAAATAAATCGCAAATGATTATAGAAGTTATTAGAAATAAAGCTAAAACTGTTTAAAAAGGTATCACTTCAATATTAAATAAAATCGATTCAAATATGAGATTCATACCAAGAAAAGCTTTCTAAACAGAATCAAGATCATTTAATGAATCATGCTATGTGATTTAAACTGATTTTTCTTCAAATATATTATGGCTCTAAAGTTTTTAATTTTGCTTACAAAATTAGAAAAAAGTTAATTCGGCAATTAGAAGAATATTTGAAACTAACAGAAAAGAAGGGTATTAATGATATAACAACATGATAAAGACAGCTCAGTTTTATAATATTGATTTAAGTGAAAATAAATATAAAGAAATCTGAAAATATTTGCTAAACATATCAACAACTAAATAAAAGCTAGATTAAATGGAGATTCGTTTCAAAGAATTAGCAGAATGACTACAGCTAATATGTTTTCTTAATAATTTCAAAATTTGTCTTAGTTTCCTGAAATGATACTCAATAAATTAATAACCATTACGTAAGAGAAATTAATATCATATATAAAATGAGAACCTAGTCTTACAATTTTCGGAAGGAATTTAAGACCTCAATTTCTCTATCGAAAATCTAAAATGTAAATGTGGAGAATGTAACACATTTAAACATATTATGATATGCTTGCATTGCTATCTTAAGAGAATGATTTCAATAATAGGTTGTAAATCATGATATTAGAAGACATATACTCTATATCAGATAAAATAAATTAATTCCCTAGAAATAAATAGAATATTTAGATCTTTAGATAAAAATTTTTGTAGAAAGCTTCTATTTTTTAGATCTTAATAATTAGATAAATTAGAAGATGTTTGGATAGCAAAAATCAGTCAAATAAAATGAAGAAGAGAGATTGCTGAGTTGCGTTTTTCTATAAACTTTAAAATGTATTTGATTGAAAGAAGCAATTTTTACGACTAAAGATGTTCATATACTCTTATATTTAAAATTAATTTATTAATTTTAACTACAAGAATTTTTGGGACCGGAAACTCCTTTCTAGTTAGACGACCCGACGTTCTTTTTTTAAGGAATTATGGGGATATCCGGTTGTATTCCAGATACAGCTGCTAGGGAGCTCCATCGCTATGGATAGTCATGCTTCAAGTCCCTACCAAGAGTGAATAATCTCGAAGACAGCGTTCCCTTCAGAAAATGACTCTGACCAGGAACTTTCTCAGCGACAGGAAAGGAACTTGCTCCTTGCCATAAAACCAGAAAATTTAGTTAAGAAGACCAATCTTAGCTCCCAGCATCTTTTTAATTAATAATTAATAAATAATTTGCTTCTTAAAATATTTTCATTCGAACAGTAATTTAGCAAATAAATTTTACCAAGCTAAATAAATAAAAATAATAGTGGAATTTCTTTTGGTTATAGAAACGAATCATCAAATGAGAAATGAAAATCCTAAATAAATAAGACTGAATCTAAGACTCTAGATTATTTATTGTTTAATAGAAACTTTTTTAATCTATCATTAAAAAATAATAATCCAGGTTTTGAAAATTGGAAAGTAAAGAAGAATGAAATATAGAAACTTAGGAAATAAAGACAATATTTATAACTTAATATAATTTAACGAATAAGAAAAAGTATTAATTAAATAAAAAATTTAAAACAAAATAATTATTTTTATCTTTATACTATATAATATGATTATTTAGTAGATAATTAAAGTATTTAAAACCTAAATATATAAATCTTTAATTCTCTATTTTTAAAAAATTACTAAAAAGATACGAAAGTTATTTAATGATTTAACACATAAGGTTATTATAAACTAGTTTCTGAATATTGAGAAATAAAATACTTCAAATAATTAATTTTGTTTAGTTACTAAAATAAAAATTTATGTTTAGTGAATCTTCTCAATCTTCCCAAAGAACATTCCATTTTCTATCTTTTATATCATACTAATAAAGGACATTATTTTATTTTATTAATCAAGTGTAAATTTTAAAATCTCGCAAGAAAGGCTAGAAATTTGGATATCATTAAGTCTTATCAGGAAAAGCAGGACCATGTTCTGACATTGATTTAAAATCATAAATAAGTGTTTTATAAATGAACTAATACTCATCAAATATTATTATTCCATTTAATTACTCTATAAAGCTACTTACTACAACATGAGACTATTCAAATAAATTATCATGATAAATTCACTCATCTAAGTTGCATTCGTATTAACACATATCTTTACTCATTATTGGGCCATATCCTCCTATATTATAAAGACTCTTATTGGCATAAGTACAGCTATTTCCTTTTCTACTCACAGGACAAGTCTAAATTTGTTTAGATTTTTGAGTATTCAAATTAAATGCTTCACATTCATAAGTACCTAAAGAATGTATCCTACCAGTTATACAGTACAAAATATGATCCCGCAAATCGTAAGTTAGTTTCATTCCTTAATTATAATTGAGTAAGGTTTTTACTTCTTTTGATTACTCTTTGCTTTTAAAAAATAAGAGACTGTTTGTAGTTGAAACAACATAGTTAACATTATCGAACTGAAATAGAAAATCATCTCATGAAGCTAAAATATGGTTTTAGTACTATAAACTCTTATTACTAGAAACGTTGTAACTTAATGTTTCTTCCTTGAGTATTTATAGCACGATATAAGTGTCATTGAGATAGCATAAATTAGTAAGACTTCATACTTAAGAATCGTTAAAGGAACTTTAGAAAAAAGAAATGCTGAGTAATTTTATTTAGACTATTTCAAGGAATTTCTTAAGAAAAGAGTTTTAGCAAATAAGTTTTCTTTGGTAAAAGCCTAAATGTCCATTTTATATAATTAAATCAAAGATAATAAACTATAAATACAACTTCTTAGATAAAAAGTAAATTTGCATTAAATTGATTAAATAAATTGAATTCTTTATAGATATTAATTTAGTCTAAATTACCATTTTAAATGTAAATATTTAATTACTTTTATTAAATTTTAAATAGGGTGGGAAACCCTTTTCTTTGGATGCTGCTTGGAGACCCAACAAGGCAACTGAAAAATAAGCACTACGGAGGATAAATCGGAGAAAGAGAAACCAATAGCAAGAAACTCCTAGAAGGAAGATTTGACAAGCTGGAGAAATCTGAATGCAAGGAGAAAACCTTCTTCATCATAGGTTGGAGAAAGATGTACCCGTAATCGCATATTGCATCCTATGCTTTGGAAGGAAAAATTACAGGGAAGTACTGCAGGAAGTGAAAACAAGGATAGAGAGATCCATAAAATTTAATTTTTCGACATTAAATAAAATTAATTTAAAGAGCTGCGCACCAACTAGAATGTTACGTGCTCTATAATCCAATTTATTTTTTTATTATTTAATACTTGGAAACTTAAGCATGATTATTTATTAAAAATTTAAATATGAAATTTTACTAAAAAAGATATATTATTTTATATAACAAAAATATAGAAATATTAATAAATATATAAAAGTTATATTTTTAGTTATAAGATTAAATAAAATTTTTAGAGTTATAATTAGTCCAAAAGGAGTTTTCATAATGGTATAAATTAGTTATAATATCTTTTTAAATATAATATAAATTTTATTTTATTTTTAAATCTTTTATAAGTATTTGAGAAACATATAAATGATAATTTATAAATGCTTTTATGAATTTTATATCATAAATATCTTTTATTCTAACATATTGGTAATTATTTTTCTTTTTATTCATGAATTTATATCTTATATTAGAGTTTAAATTTATATCGCTTTTTAATAAATATAGAACTAAGTTATTTGTTAAAAATTGTTTGTTTTTTTCTGGATTTTTAACCCATTTCGGAGTTTCTGATTTCTCTTTGCGATTGATACCTTTTTACTTACCACTTCTTACTTCTCTGTTATTTAAAATTTATTAGGTTTTCATTTCTTCTTATATATATTTTCTTGACAGTAAATTTTTCTAAATTATTTTATTTTCTTTCTCTTCAATACCTCTCTTCCAATCTACCTTTTGCCTTTTATTAAATAACTAACAATGTCTATAAAGATGTTTTTCACTCCCTTAAAAGTAGCATTTTCTTCACTGATGGTTTATCTAGTTTCTCCGAGTGTATAAGGGTAGTATCTTTACTAGCTCTATTTTAGTTCTAGTTTTATTTTCTTCATGTTGCAAGTTTAGAATTTAGTTCTTACTGATTTTCTTCTATTTTTTCTACTTTACTTCCCAGTTCTGTTTATTTTTATTGACAGTTTTATGATCGGTTATTCTGACCTACAAATATCTTCTGAAAGAGTTAGTTCTCTTCCTTATGTCACGAATCTATATTCTATTATTTCCGTAATATTTATTCTCTCCAATAGCTTCTATTGTTTTTATCTTCTTTATTTTTCTTAAAGTCCTTCTATAACTAATAGCTATTTAGTGATCTGTGGTGAAAATAGAGAAATCAAAATGCAAAATATTTTTAGCCTATTTCTTAAGCTTCTCTTCGAATGTGAGAATCTCAATTAAGTGGGTGCTCTCTCTTCAATTTTTCTCAAGTCCTGAAGAATTCTGGATGTCATTTTACCTACATTTAGAGATCAGAAAATTTCTGCATTTTTTTCCATATTTTCTATTATATCACTTAAATAAATAAATAAACAAACAAATAAATTTGATTATAGAGTGCGTAGCACTCTCATTGGTGCGCAGCTCTTTAAAAAAAATGTTTCATACTGACAAGAATGTTTGTTACTGATAAAATTATCAGATACTGATAAATCTTGTTCAATACTGGTATAATTATTCAGTACTGATAAAAATGTTCAATACTGATATAATTTTAGAATACTCGTAATCTTATCTACTTGTTGGAGGTCCAAGGACATGGCAGGATTGTGTCTCATTGCATCACCAAAGCAGATGACGACATGTGTCAATTATGGGTACTTAAATTCCCCACCTCTGATGAAGCTCGCAATATTATTTCTTTTTAGTTCCAGAATTAAATTAAATTTAAATTTAGCTAGTGCCGAAGGTCTAAGAATCTTATGTCTCGATGCCAAACCAAAGCAGACGAAGACATAAAGTCGATTATGGGTACTTAACTTCCCCAACTCTGATGAAGATAACCTTGTTGTTCACCTTCGAACATCTATGGCGGTTTTAAAAAATATTACTTAATAATAAATAAAATTTAATCTTGTAAATAAGAAGCTCATACTTATGATATCACTCCGCTATTTGCTTTTACCTTTTTAATTTCTGTCATTTTATCTTTATATTATATTAATTATTAAAAATTCTGTAAATTTAGATAAAAAATTGAAATTATATAACTACACTTAATTATTTGAATTCTTAAATTTTATTTTATTTAATTTAGCATAATTTTGTACCAAATTTTAATTTTATCATTTTTTAATGCTTCTATTTTCTTCTTATAATCCTCAATTTTACTTTCTATCATGAAATTTAGACTAAAATTTGAAATAATAAAACGTTTATATTATTTATTTTCTGTGCTTTTATTTATGATAACATAAACAAATTGAAATACATTTAACATTATATTTTTTTAATTTAGTTTAGATCAATTTTAATTTAATTTTTTATGTTTCAAAATAGTTTAACTTTCAGACTTAATTTTTTTAATTATATCTTTAAGTATATAGAGTTTATCTAATTTTGCCTTATAAATTAATTTTTTTATCAATTGTGTAAAAATTAATTTTCTTCATTGTCTTTGAGTTTACTATTTTCTAAGATTTTTTAACTTTCTACATATGATCAAATTTGAGCTTAATTTGACTTCAATTTTTTAATAATATTTTTTCTTATTATTTACTTTTTTACTTTTACTATTGATTTAAATAATAAGGATTAAATAATTTGAAGAAGAAATCACTTTAATAAAAATGTTAATGAAATGAAGTTACTGATATAAATCAGATACTTCATTTTAATTATGTTCAAAAAGCTCAAGTATCGTTCTTTTCATCTTCTAACTTTTCCTCGTTGTTTCTTGTGCTTTCTTATTTTTCTTCTTTAGGCTCCAATCAATTATCTGTGTTTTGTTCTCAATTTCACTTCTTTTTTTTCGTGGATTCTTATGAAAATTTTTTATTTAAAGATCTGCATCCATTTACTTATGAGAAGTGAGCTGCTAGTTTATGTAGAGTTAATCGCAAGTTGCTAGTTTTTCCAAGTTTTTTCCAGAAAATTTATCAGAGATATATTTCTACTATGTCCTAATAGACACATTCGAAGATATGTCTAAACGTGTCTTTTCCACCACATTTACAGAGGTAATTTTTTACAGGATAATGACTTTATGATAGTCATATTGAAAACTGTAAGAATTGGTTCGTAATTTAAAGATTGAGATGATTTCTTTTTTATATTCCTTGTTTAGTTTAGTGTAATTTATTTCAGGAAATTTCAAAATTTCTCCAAGTTGCTCTCTAAATATCTGTGAAGTGGGCATGTCTCTATATCATATAGTTGCTTCTTAATAGAATTTGTTTCTTATTTTTTCTTCAATAAAATTCTCAAAAGAAAGTTAATTAGAAATCATGGCTTGGCTGTCAATGTTAATTCCGTAATACTAAAGTCATCCTTTTAACTTGCTAAAAATATAAAGATTTTTAGTTTCAATTGCTATCAAAGAGTCTTCCTATATCGGATTCCGGATAAATCCTAGTTTCTTTACTTGTTTTAAAATAGAAACGGAAAAAGTGACTAGTCATAATATGCTCAAAAGGGATTCAGTTAAAGTCTATGTAACAGGACTCATTAAAGACAGAGATAGGCGACTGAAAAACCATCCTCGCCATTATACGCATACTTTTGTTTATCTTCTCTTTCATAGACTATGAGCCTCTCATTATAGTTCAGGAACCAATTCTCCACCGTATTCAGCCTTAGGCAACGTAAACATGCGACAAAGCATTTTAAAGTGTCAGGGAGTAATATTCTTGTATCGACTGAGAGTATAAATTCATTTCTTTAGGTACGTTACTTGATTCTATTTGATAAATATATTTAAATTCTCTATTTACATTTACTAGTGATTGATCAAAAGACCATTTTCTTGTATTATGACTCCATCTTAATCTTGTATCCGGGTTGTCACTTGATTCTTCTATTTGATATGTTAACCTTCCAGTTTCAAGTTTAATTCTTAGCTCTTCTTTTTTTAAAGCAAATTGTATTACTTCACATCTCTTTTACTAGTTTTCTATTTATCAGAAAAAGGTTTACCACTGACTAAATGAATTTGATCTGTTTCCTTGGTTTCTCGCTTTTGGAAGATATAAATAATACTAGTAAATGAGATTAACTATATACATTTTTTTATTTTAATAAAAATAACTCATTAAGTTATTAGATTAACTATATACTTTAATAAAAATAACTTTGTTATTAGTTTGTACCACATCCTTACATAGTAATAAGATAGAGCAATTATATACCTTTATCTTTATTTTGAGCGCTAATAACTTAATTTTTTAAAAGTAACTTTTTGGATTTATTTTTAGAAAATAGAGGCTGTAAAAGGCTTTATAATTTATAATATTCATTCTTATTTTTTAGTTAATTGGAATCAAAAAGTATGGAAGAATTTGTTGCTCCAAAAAAAAAGTAGAAGTAAGTGACATCACTAGATTCTATAGGACAAGGATAAAACAGGCTAGAAAATCGCTCATCAAATCGATAATTCTACTTCTGGAGAAAGTCTAGAAAATAGGCAAAATATAATACAGCAAGAAGAATAGGAATTTCCACAAAGGAACAGGTAAGCTAGGATTAGCTAGTTAAAGTGATGCTGAATCTCCAAGAAGAAAATAATATGCTGAAAAAGGAGAATAGAAACTATCTGAAAATCTAAAAATAGAAAAAAATAGAATAAAGTATAATATCTCATGATTAAAAGTTAAATGCCTTTTAAAGCATTTTTCTCAAGATTAGATTCTTCAAACTTAAATCTAGTAACAGAAGCAGTAGGAAATAGACTCAAAAAATAGAAATTAAAAAAATAAAGACTTTAACATAAAATTAGCCTAAAAGATAAAAGAAACAGCCAAATTTAAATGGAATAAGAAAAAATAACTAATACTTAGCACCTGAAAAAATAAACAAAATCAACAAAGAAGAAGTATTATTTCTGTTAAAGTTTAAAGCATTTCTATTATTAAGATTAGTGATTTTAGAAAATATATAAGGCTCACTTAGAAGTAAGAAACTGATTAAAAAAGAAAGCTTAATAAATAAGTCTAAAAATTAAACCTCTTTAATATATTTAAATTTAATTTAATATGAAGGAACGGCAGGAATAAAATTTTGATTTATCGAATTATACTTTCAATATTTTGGGAGGAATCTGATTGAAACTAAGACCTGGAAGGGAACGCATCCGGTGATTATCCGGTTTTGGTAGAATCTTTAAGTCTAGATCATGGAGTATATATTCAATACATATTGCGATCCTTATTTTAGAAACTGATTATCATAAAATCCCTTTTATATCCGTCAAAAGGCCGTTTAGAAAATGCAGTATGGTAAGAGCTAGACTATCCTCAAACTATAAAACTTAATAATTAATTAACTCAGATTATTTTTATATTTCAATATATACAAAATTATTAATTCCAAAGCTATATTAAAATTAGTTTAATATTTTAGTTAAATTTTTCACTTAAAAGTTATTTTAAATTTTTCACTAAACAATAACGATTTGAGAATTTAAGAATTAGCAATAATTTAAATTTTAAGGAAATATTTAAATATTCTATAACACAATATTTAAGTTCATTAATCTAAGTATTCATTAATTGATGAATATTTAAATAAATCTGTCATAGATTTATCCTTATTCAATTATATTTAATCATTATAACTTTTTTATTTCCTCTTATTTTTATTTAATAAATTAATCATAAAGAATCATGAAAATGTAAATCTATTTAAGTTGAAAATTAATAAATTAATAGTTTATTTATGAAAAAATTTTAATTTAGCTATAGTGATATTATATTAAATTAATGTCACCATTGTTAGATTTGCCACCAAACAGAGTTTTTAGAAATTTTATTCATCAACAGGTTTTGAAGTCGTATTCCTCTGATTTTTCTGAGTTGTAAATTCTTATAACTTGCTTGCTTTGTCTTCTTGCCAACGAATTGAAATAATTGCCATACTTTCATCTCTCAAATCTTTTCAGTACATCCATATCTTTAAAGAGTTGCTTAGCATGGAAGTATCTTTTTTCTAGTATAATCTTCCGCTCAGCTAACAATCTTGAATAAGCTTATTTCTCTTTAGATCTGTAGCATTTATTTACTTAATATCTGAATTTTAGCATTATCAGTATCTAATTTTTCTTTTTCTAAAGGAAAAACTTAAGAATGGATTCTATTCTCCATTTTACTCTAGTCCGATCGTTAGTCAGTTTGTATGCTTCAGTTAACTAATCTTCAGTCAGATTTTATCTTATGTAGATTTGATTAATTATCAACCCTTCCATTTCTTAAGAAATAGTATATTAAATCATATTAAATCATTAATCATTAGAATAACTGTTCTCCTTCCGGCTTAATTGAAGTTTTAAATGTATAATATCTCCGTTCCTGCATGTTTGTTCCTTGCATTGCTCTTTTTCCTTGACTTCTCTCTTTTGAATAATCTGACTTAAGAATTTTTTTACAGGTTTTCCCATTTCCCGATGGGAAGAATTCCGTCGCTCGCTACTTCAGTTGCTGTTAATTAACATTTCTCCAGATATTCATTCTTATTTTTTTCTGTGGAGACATTTCTGCCATAAATGTCAAGTTCTGTTGCATCTGTAATATCTTTTGATTGCTCTAGGAAATGTCTTTTCTTGTTTCTCTATTTCCATTGAAGTTCCTCAAGAAGGTTTCTACAGGTTTTCTTCTATTAATTTAAGTCTTGAATCTAATTTTACTCCGTTTTTCTCGTCTTGCTCTTGCATTACTAAAATATCATTCTCTAAACTTGGCATTTACTCATAAACTTCGACTTTAGCTCTTCGGTCTACCATATGGAAATAGTCTATTAGTTAAATTACTCTTTAGAGTTCTAATCAATCTTCAATTATTTAATTCCTAGCATAAGAGATTAAATTATTTATTTTAGATCTTAAACTTCTTTAGTTCATTTCTAATTCTAATTATAGCAGATAAAAATCGCTAAAATTTTTATAAACTGCTAGATGCTTTCGAAGGAGATATTTATTTCTTTGAAGCCATACTTTTATACCATTTAATTTATTTAGCCTTTAAAGAGACTTAATTTAGTTAAAATTATATATACTATATTATGCTTGTTAAATTTAAATTGGTAAGATAGTTAAAATCAAATCTATCATTAAGTAAGTTACCAACAAAGCAAAAATAAATAAATATTCAACTAGAAGCTTTAATTTAAATATTATAATCAATAACTATTTAAGTTTATTTTCATTATTCTAGGAATAGATCTAGCATTTATACTGTATTATTTTCATATTTCTTATTTTATTTAAATAACTATTTATTACTTACAATGCTTCGAAGAAACTTATAACATAACATAATTTATTAAAGTGACTTCACCTTTATTTGGTTTACCTCTAATTAGTTTATGAGTTTTAAGATTTAAATGAATCGTTCAGGTCTTCTTCAGATCTTGCTTCTTCTATTGCATATCGTGTTGTACAGATTTAACCTTTATTGATCTTAGGAATTTTTCTTCAATCTCAATTAGGTCCCAACATCTTCCTTGTCCTTCTTTTTTGAGTATTTACTATATCCAATAGTCATTAATATCCACCGTATAATTTTTTCTTGTAAAGTTTTCCTTCTGGAGAACAGTATAATTTTGTCATATTATTTCATATCTTTCAATTATTAGATTCTTGCTTCTTCTGAATATACCAGCATCTTCTAAAGATGTGTCAAACCTTTTAGCAATAAAAGCATCTTGATTTACAATATTTCGAGTTATGTCCTATTTTTAAGCATTTTTAGCATTTTTGGAATTTTAAAAAATTGACAATTTTTTTCCGATTCGAAAAAGAATTTAAATTTTGTTCTTCTATTACCATAGGATCATTATTCAGATTAGAATTGTATGGTTTATTAATTTCATCTATTTTTTGCTCCGTTTTTTCCAGTTTTTAATTACCTTGCAACATCAAGACTTTAGAGCTTATTTCCGTTTTTAACCATTAATATTCGTTTTATAATTATTGCCCAGTAAAAGTTAGAGAATCTAATCGTTAAATCAAGTCTAGAAGTGATTGTTTCATTTTTTGTTTTTCGCTTCTAGGGAGTATATTTCGATTAGAGAGTTTTATTGTTCGATTTCCTGTTAGTTTTTGGTCGATTATTTCTTAGGAGCCATTTTATTATTTTATTTAATAGTTTATCTTTCAATTATTTATATATTATAAAATGGATGTCGGCTGGTCAGTGAAATAGTAGGCAATCTGGTGCAGTGTGTACTGCATTGTGAGTAATCTCGCACTAGATATCACCACAGGAATGGTGGACAAGCTAGGAAGAGGTAAACCTAACTTGCCTGAGGGTTCTCACTAGCAGTATGAAAGTTTGATTGACGGGCCTTCTAATTTATGACTTAATAACTAATTCTTACTTGAACCTTATTCAAGAATACTAGAGCATTTGATTCAAGATTCGAGAATAATCTTCAATAAGTAGATTCCCCATTTTGGAGAAGCTGATGTGACTCATTGGGCTACTAGAATTTTAACAAGAAGCTTGAAAACATTCTTCTTAATATTAAATATTAATATTGAAAGAGCTGCGCACCAATGAGGTGGTACGCGCTCTATAATCGTTCATATTTATTATCTATTATCACTTACTTCAAACATAAATTCTTATTTCAGTCTGATTTTACTTATATAATTAGCAATATCTTTTTAGTTTTGATTTCTTTATATTACTTTGCTATTATATTTTATGCTTACATTTTTAACTTATAGAGCCATATTAAGACATCGATTACTTTTTTTATGATAAGTTAAATAAGAGTTCTTAATAGATATTTTTAGTAATCTTATAATATAAAATTTTTGAATCTGCTATAGTTTATTTTTTATTCTTTATGCACTTTTTTTATATAACCAAAAATTATAGTTCAAGTTGTATTTCTCAATTCTCAGAAAAAACGATTAGCCAATTTTAGTATATGAGATTGCAATCAGAGAATTTAAAAAAAGTTTGAATACTAAAATATTGCAGAAACTAGAGATATACATATAAAATATCTGAATGATCAATAGTATGTCTAAACTCCAAAAAGTGATAAATTAATTATCTGAACTTTAAACTGCATTCAGTGCTTCTATGGATATAAAACTTGATTTCCAAACTTGCAGTAAAGGATATTAACGACTAAAGAAGCATCAGGCATTGAAAAAAATGAAACATTTAGAACGAAATTTTAAAATTTTCAAGAGAAAGAAAAGGCTAGAGAAAATATAGATCAATCTTATTTGATAATCGTAAAGAGTAAATTATACTGAATTACTTGAAGAGAACATTCTTAAGCATGGATTACAATAATCAGGGATAACTGTAAACGAAAAGTATAAACAAGATTAATAGGGTAGGAGAAGGGCAAAACATGAAGAAAATAAAGCTTTTAAGTATCTTTTACATGAAAGTATATTTCATAAAAAAGAGGACAGATTTGAAACTTTTGCATTTAAAATTTAAAATAGAAAACCTATTGATGTATGAAACCACTTTAGTCGATTATTATCATTTATAATTAATTTGCTAAAAATAAAATTTAGTATATAGATAATATATTTAATGATCCTAAAGAAATTTATAAATCTTCAGTACATAAAGAAAATAATTTAAGTTTTATATTAAATTTTATTTTATTACATATAGTTAAGATAAAAAATATCTTATATAAGTTTATAATTTTATTTTTAATAGCATTTCTTTCATCCTATCTTCTACCAATATGCATTGTTCAGTGTATAGAAAAATAAGTTTGCATCAAAGTCAAATTAGTATACTTTGCTTTGTATTTCTATCGGCTGAGTAAAACAATTTGAATTTCCTTCAAATGATTTCCCATGTTTGATTATCTATTTAAAATCAAAAATTAGAGTATTTTCAAAGTTTTTCGCGTAAATTAATCCTGAATTTTTACTCTGTAGAAAGCTTGAATTGCAAGAAGTAATATTTGGTAATTAGCATTAATGCAAAAGCCATCTATTATTTATACACTCATACACTTGAATCTTTTTGAATGAGTCGAGACCTCCAATAACAAAGATTTATTATTAACCATCAATAAAGGCTCCAAATCAAGAAGTTGGACTCAATATATTTGAAACTTGTTTAAACTTTTAGCAATTTATATCAAAAGCTTCGCATTAATCAACATAATCTGAATAATATCCAGATATTATAAAAATATTCTGCAAGTGATCATAAACAGTTCTATGATTACATCTGCTAAACATCATTTAAAATTATTAGCAATTTTCTTTGCTTAAATAACTAAACCTTTTTCCTTCTTATTAACGTCCTGATATTATTAATTCTTATTCTCCTATTTGTTCAATTTAAGTATTATCGTATTAAGTCTAAATGATATCAGTTTGCAAATTTTTAAAATATTTTCCCTATAAGTTATAATCCTTTTTTGTTTTAGTGTTACTTATTATAGTGGATACATTTTAAATTCCTTAATATCTACTTTTTTAATTATTTTCCACTATTTTCTTCTGTCTATTATTTTACACTTAATCCTCTTGTAAGATGCTTTAACTTGCTGACTATTCTTATTCTTATAAGCTTTACAAAAATATTTTAAAGTTTTGCTTGAAAAATTCTAAAAGATACTCTAGTTTTGATATTTACTAGACTCCATGAAGCTCTACTTCCTCATAGAGCTTTCAGTTAATTTTTAGCTATTTACTGTCTATAAAATTAGATTATATCTTACTCTTCTATAAATTTTCTAGATACAGGTTTAAATATCTAGTTTATTATCTGATTTTATCTTAAGAATTTAAAAGCTTTTAAGAAGCAGAATCCTTAAATAGAGTTTAGCATATCAAACTAACAGAACTCTAGATGAAGTCGGCTCGAAGTTTGTTAATCTTCTGAAGAATTAGTTTATTTTTTTCGTGCTGCATTTAAAGCTTCTGATATGTTTCTTTTATTGCTTCCTTCTAATTTTTTTGATTAATCCAATCTTCAACTATTTACTTATCCTGCTATAAATTTATTGGGTGTATATTGGAGATTTACTTACAGTTGGAGAAGGAACAAATAATTTATTAAGTTTTTTCATATTAGTTATAAATACAGCTTTAGCATAGAGTATGAGTGCATAGCAGTTTTAGAGGAATGTGTCTAAGAGCATCGAATGGATATTAGCAAGACGCACACTAGTGCTTATGAGACATTTTATTATTAGGATATAAGGATGCTAGAATAAATATGATTTATATTAATTAAAAAATAAGCTAGAAAAATGCGGAATTTGGAGAACGTAAGTTAGATATTTCTTTTTAAAACTATATGATGAATAATTAATTTTCTAGGACTCTTTTTGATAGATATAACTCACAGAGTTAAAATTCTAATTTTTGTAATTCCTAAAAAGTAAAAATATTCCTCTGACTTATATTACCCTTAATTCCTTTATTTTATAGTAATTTGTATAGATTTATAGATTATCTTTTTGAAAAATACCATATTCTAATCTCCTTTGCATATCTTAACATCGGGTTTTTTATTTTAGTTCGCTTTAATTTTTCATTTCCTACTTTTAAAAATAGATAAAGATTCAAGAAACTATTATATAATTCTTCGATGCTGCTTATGCATCTCACTTACAATTCAATTAACCTTTCCTTCTTAATTTTATTTATATAATTTTAGAAATTTCTTATCTATTAGATTTTATTTAACACTAGCACTTATGTAATTTTAATATGCTGCTAAGTTTTTTTTTGCTTAATTAAAGAAACCAAAGAATTTAAGCAAAGCTTTTTATTTAAATTATAAAATAGCAAATACAATTAAAAGAAACAATTTAAAGTTATATTTAATAAATAATAAATTTGATATCATTATTAAGTTCTATCAAATTGCTATTATACTAGTCTTTATATTTAGATAAGCCAAAGAAAAAGACATAAAATCTTTAAATATTTATAAAAAGTTATATAAAAGAAAGATTAATAACTTAGGAATATAAGAAAATTTATACATGCAATGCCTAAATTATGCTATTTGAAGCATGAAAATTAATAAAATTTTAATTTTATCTTGCTAATATTTTATATTTTTGTTAATAAGAACGTAATTAAATTTTAAACTAAAAATGTATTTTATTTGAAAACCTAAATAAAAAATAAATGAAATAGTTTTAACTAATATAAGTAATAAATAAATAATAAATAAATTCGATTATAGAGCGCGTAGCACTTTTTTGGTGCGCAGCTCTTTCCATATCTCAATATATATCCGTTTCTTCAAGTAAGCCTTCAGGTAATAGAAATTCTTCTCTTATTAAGTACACACCTTCATCATTTTCCTCTTCATTATCACTTGTTCTTCTGTCTTCTATCTATCTATGCTTTAGTAAATCTTTTTTGCTTGCTTAATTTATTTTTTCTTACATATCTTACATATCTTACTAATTTTTATTTCTACTTATTTTCTTCTTGATCAAGCTTTTATAAAAATTATCCTTTTCCTGCTCTATAGTCTTTTCATATTTCTTTTTTTTATTCAATTTTTTTCTATGTATCCTTTTTTCCTTTTTTCTAATATATCTTTGATATAATCTTTTATTATCAAGTCAGTTTTAGCTCTTTTTTACTCTTTTTAGGTTCTAAAGAATTTTTCGAATTTGGCTGTACCTCATATTATATCAAATAGTACTATTCCTTATCTCTCTGCTTCTATTGCTCTTAGATTTCAAATACATATTTATCTTCCTTCTTTGTATTCTGAACATTTTTCTATGATATGCCTTTCATTTTCTCTTACATCATACAGAAAGGGTATTGACTTATCATAACTTGATGTCTTTCTTTTAAGCAATCCTAGCTCCCATTACATCTCGTTCTTATTCTTAATATGTAGCATATTTTTTCTTTTCTATTTTTTTGTATCTCTGGTAGTTTGGTGGTTTTACTACATATTCATCAAATCATGTTTTTCTATACTGTAATGTTGTTATCATTTATTACATTCTTTCTCTACCTTCTACGTATACTCTATATTCTCATATTGCTTGATTAATGTCTTTCTTCCCTTTTTAATTATTATTACCGTCATCTATAAATATATCTTTGTCTTCAATTCTTAATTCTAATTTTATTGCCTTGCAATATTATTCAAATATAAAGTTCTCTTATTTACTTAGGTCGAACATTAATCCGTCTATTGCTTTTACTTAGTTTTTTATTAGTCTGCTTCTTAATCTCAACTATTTTTGTCATAGGTAATGTTTAAATTTCATAAACTATAGTTCATGTTCTAACATCTCATTTTGCACTTAAAAAGGGCATCTATGATTGTTTGTAGAGGTCTTCTCTATATTATTTCTAATTTCTCTATCACTTATTTTCCTACAAGTTATTCGCAATATGGGATCACTTCTGTCCCATAACTGAAAACTGAGCTTAAGAAAGTTTTTATCATTATTTCTGCATTATATGGAATTAATCCCTTATTCGCTGTTATTTTTCCCAATATTCATGTTTGCATCTTTTATGCTGCTTTTAGTCTATTCTCCATGTGTTTTTAAAAACTGATGTTCTCTTCTATCATATGACCTAGGTACTAAAAGTTTGTTACTCTTTCAATCCATAAATTTCCCATCTCGATAGTATTTCTAATATTTTCGTAGTTACTATTTTCTGCTGCTTTTCATATCATTCATTTTTTTTAATCTGCAATTTCCAATTTGTACTTTTCTGCCCATAAGATTAAATTTTTGATTACTTTTTCTAATTATTCATTTTACACTTATTAAGGCTAAGTCATCTGCGTATGCAAAACATCCTGCATATATTTCTTATTTTCATCCCTCTTCGTTTTTATAGTTTATCGTAATTCCTAGCTTTTAATCTTCCAAGCTATGGAAAAATTTTGCTATTATCAAGTTAAATAGTTTTGGCGACGTTATGCTTCCCTGTTTTAGTCCTTTATTTGTCGCGAATGATTTTGCTATTTAATCATTGATTTTCAGTTTAATTTCTTCTTCACATTAGAAGTTTGCTAGAAATTTATTTATCTATTCCGGTACTTTTAGATCGTTTAGGATTTATCATATATCTTTTCTTTGCACCGAGTCATAAACTTTCATAATATCAACAAATATTACAAAAACATCTTTTTGTTCCGCATTGATCATTCTTATACTGTTCTTAGATTGAAGATTTATAGTTGACATGATTTTCCTTCTTTGAAACCATATTAGTATTCGCTTTCATCATTATGAAGATATCCTTACAATTGCTAGAAAATTCATGCGTCTACAATTTTTAAAGTATGATTCAATATCAAGATTGGTCTATAGTTCATCGGGTTCTTCTATCCTCCTTTTTTGTATTTATGTATTATTATTTCATCTCTTAAGTTATTAACCCCTCTTAAATCATCTTAACTATCATTTTGCAAGTTACTTCTATTAATTTTTCCCCGCCTGCTAAAATTGTTCCTACTTATATTTCATCAGATCCTGCTGGTTTTCATTTTGCCAATTAGTTAATGTTTTCTCAAATTTCATATTCATTTACCACTATTTGTCTCTTGTATAAGAATTTAGTTGGTAACTTATTATCACCATCTTCATATAACTACTATCATTCATCCCTGAAAGTCTTAACATCTTCTTTTGATAAGGACACTCATTAATTATTTTTCTATTAAGCAGGATTTTTATTTTCTTCCACATTTCTGTTAGGTTTCCTTTATTTACATTATCCATAAATAGGTTAAGTTAGTTTCTTTTATCTTTTTTTCTTGATTAAATGTATTCTTGTCTTACTCTTTGGCATTCTCTATATTTCTCGTTTTATTTATTTTCATTTATTTCTTCGTTCTTCTTTATCCTTTATTTAAATGTTTACTGCCTTTTCTGAATATTTTATTACATTATTTTGTTGTTTTTGAGTATTTATATATCTTAAAATTTTATGTTTTAACTGTTCCACGTACCATTTTATATCTTTTTCTTTCATCATTTATAAGTCTACGTATCATTAAGATTATCAATTTGTTCTTCTTAGACATTTTCTTCAATAAATCTTAAAAATTTTTCTTAGATCTCTTTTTTCTTTAGCAGTAGATAATTTATTTTTGCTATATTTTATGGTTTTCTAACTTCTTTAACAATCTTTACCTATATAATACTGGGTTTATGATCCCCTATTACGTATGAGTAATAAAAATCACTTTTTGTCACCTTTTCTCGCATTATCTTTTCAATTAAAAAGTAATCTATTTTATATTAATTGCTTTAGTGAACAAAATTACCTATTTCAATTGGGTCTAGGAATATTAAATTATTCTGTTCCATGAACTGTAGCATTTTCTTTCCAGCTGAGTTTATTTTATTTGGTAATCATTTCTCTATGTGCGTATTTCAATCTTCTATTATCATTATATTAAGTCCTTTTTCTATTTCTTATAGTTTAAATTCATTCACTAAGTTTGCAATGGATCTTATTATTAGTTGTCATTTACAACAGGTGCATATATATTTATTACTGTCAGTTTTCTCATTATTTCAATGGCCATCATCTTGCTCCTCCAAAAGCGTCATTTGATTGACTTCATTCTATATTTCTCTAATCTCCTTACATATGTCGTTTCTAATATAGAATGCTACTCCTTTCCCTTTTTTTTGACTCCATATTTTTTAAGTTTTTATATCCTGCTATATTACACATATCTTTTTAGCCTTCAATTTAAATCTCTTATATTGCCATTATGTGAATATTTTTTGAGTCATGAATTTGGCTAGCTCCTCTTTTGCACTTTTAACTCCCCTAACATTCGCTGTCCCTATTTTTATGACTTATTCTTATTCTTCTTTTTCACCCATCTCCTCTGCTTCCTCTTCACCACTTTCTTCTTTTTGTTCATCTTCCTTTTTCACCTTTCTTCATCTTATCTATCATTTTCTGCTTCCATATTCTTTTCATTATTCGTTCTTTCCCGTTTTTATCTTTTTCCACTTATTATCTATATTATCTTTCTTTTTATCTGTCTATTCTTCTTCTTTTGCTTTTTCTTATTAACCGTTTTTGGTTAATTGTTCATTTTTGTTGTTTTGGTTTCTTAAATTAGTAAATTCTAATTAAAGTTTGCTTCTCACTTCTCACTTTTATCTTTCATCTCATTCTTTTTCCTCTAGAATTTGTTCTATTTCTTTTTGTTTCTTTTCTTAATTTACGCTTTTCCTTACATACTCTATTATTCTATTTTGTTTGTTTCTTATTTTCTTCTGTTAGGGTTTAGCGTTTTTATCATCACTTATCCTATCCTTTTCTCTGATTTATTTTATATTATATCTTATTATATAGTTTATTGCTTTCTATTTTATTTATTTCTTTGAACATTTCTCTTTCCCTCTGCCTTATATATGTCCAATTCCATTTTGATGAAAAATAATTCTTATTTATTTAGTTAAAAATCTTTTAATTATTTAATTATTTAGTTATTTAAATTGTTTTCCTATTCTCTTTGTTTTATTTCCTTCTCTTCTTCCCTTGCTTCCTCTATAATTATTTATTCTCCTTTTTCAATTATCCTCTTACTTGCTTGATTTGCCTTTAAATCTGGTTTATTTTTTGTTAATTTATCTTCTCCTTCAAGTATCTCTAATTCTTCTGTATGTAGTTTTTCCCCTTTTGCTGCTTCCACCCTTCTGCATTGTTGGTTTGTGTGCCTTTCAATTTGCATAAGCAGCAAACAAAATTTACTGAGTGCTTTATTCTTGTTTTGTTTCCACTCAGGTCCTTTACTTTTGTTATCTTCTTTGCTTCGTCTATATCCTTTAAATCTAGATACATTATACAGCTACCTGTTAGCATTGTAGTGTTGGGTATAAATACTATATCTCTTCTCTAGATTTTCCATATTGTCTCATTTTCTCCATTACTTCCTTTATGTTTGAATATTAGTTTATTATAAAGTAAATTTTGTAGTATGAATGTCAAAGTATTCTAATCAGTTTCCTGCTTAGATAGGAATTCTAACGCCTTTTAATATTAATTCTCTGAATTAAGCAAATTGCTAGTATCTTTCTTCATTGTTGAAGTCAAAATAGACTATTCCGTTTTATTTAACGATGAATTTGGCCACCACTTGTCCGAATTCGCTCCATATTTGATTCCTAAACACTTGTATCTCTTCTTAATCTATACTTTTTCCTCTACTAAATCAATATTTTCCAGATAATGGTTAAAATAAACTGCAACCATCTTAACTAATAGATCATCATAGACATTTTAGTAGACTCATACCATTTAATCTTCAGGGACGTTTGTTTAATTAAGTTGTTCATTCTTTTGTTAAATTATTGCTTAGGTTGGGACTTTTTTTGCACCTTCATTCCTTTCTTATTTTATGCTCCTCCTTTAGTGAACTCCGTCCAATCATAGATATATTGATATCCTTTTTCTGTTGAGTGTATTATTATATCATGTTTCTTCGATCAGTGAATTTGGTTCGGTGTAATCTGAGTGCTTGTGTTATGAGTCTGGTTTCCATTCGTAATAAAGAAGGTTGGACTAATTAAAGCGAAGACGTGGTAGAAGAAATTGCTTCAGATTTTCTCTCCTACTTTGAAGAGGTGGTATAAAAACCCTTCTTGAAGCTAACCATTTTTTAATATTTAGCAAAATTTCTCCTCGGGAGTTTCCTCCAGTGCTTCACTCCTTTGGAAATTCTGTCTTCTAGTAGAGCATGGTCAGAGTGATTCCCCAAGAGCCTAATCATCTAGCATCTTTCATCAACCGCTACTCAATACCTCCAGTTCTTTCCTACTTAGCTCCTACCAAGATTTTTTTTCAGTTGTCATTCCTGAAGTACTTCCTGGTATTTAATTAAGTTAATCTCAGTTGAAGAATTACTCCTCCCTATTTAATAAAATATAATAATAATTTAAAGAGGAAACTCTATAACACAAAAAATTTAAATATATTATATAAACTATTGAAAGAAATATTAGTTCCTACATAATCAAATTATTTCCTAATGAAAAACTATTTTTTTAATTATTCTAAATTTTTTCTTAAATTGCTAAAATTAAAAAAACAATCAATCATAAAACCTTTTTTTTCTATAAATAAAGGATATCTAAATTTTTATAAATGTTAAGTTTTCATACAAGGCTTTAGCTTTAAGTATAATGAGAAACTTAAATTGTTTAAACAAAATTTAAAGCATTTTTATTAGTTTTTAATCATAGCGCTAGTTTTTTTCACTATTTTTCATGAGTTTTTAAAAGCACTCATATTTGAAAGTTTTTTTTATATGTCTTAAGATAAATTTAGGAAGACATAAATTTTATTTCTCAGAAGAAAATACCAAAATCTCTTATTTTCTTAAAAAGAAAGAAAATTTTCTTTAAAATCTACAATTTATTTTGTAGAATATCTTGCAATCTATTTTTAATGATTTAGATGCAAAATCAAAAACCCTAGGTCTATTAATTGATCCCCAATTAATTCCCCAAACTATTTAAAGTTTACCTTGTTCTTAAAATTTAATTATATCCCCTTCTTTTACTTATAAATATATCCTCCTCTTTTTATTTAGCTAGTAAGTGCTTTTAGCATAGAAAATCTATCATTATTTAAGCTAAATTCTTTTTTAATTTTTATCCGTAAAGGTTGATTCGAAAATAGAAGTGCTTGGCTTAATTGTTTATCCTTATTAAATTTAACTAAGAAAATAAAATTCTTATATCTTAAAGATTAAATAAATGGTATCTAATTTTATTTTAGTTTTAGTATGAAAAAACCAAAGCTAATGATTATAGAATTAAATATCCCTATTACATAAATAAACTTAATTGTGCTGCCAAAATTTTAAAACTAATAAACTTTAAATGAATATACTCTTGTTTTTATTCCAAATAATGAATAAAGATAGTAGAAATGGGGATAATTTCAAAGAAACAAATTTACAATTTTGTATTATATTTTATTTATTCATTCAACTGAAAAATTAGCTTTTACTTAATCGAAAAAGCTAAAATGTTTCCTAATTTTTTGCAATAATGAGGATTATACCTTTCGTATGATTTTATGTTTTTCTTGTAGACTTTATATCTAAAATTTTTTAGATATAGGATAAATAAGCATTTGACTTACTTTCTAATACCTTTATACCAAGTATTTAAAGCTTATAATTTAATTTTAAACTATTAGTAAAAAGCTTTATAAATTGTCGAGTTATTATAAAATTTCAGGAGTCTTTTTGATTCTCTTCACAGGATTACCTTCTAAAAGGTTTAAATTATAAAGAAAGTTCTCTTTATCTCTACTTTTTTTCATCTTCAAAACACACTGAAATATCATTTTCATTTCTTCTTCTTAATTTTACTTTCTTTTCGATTATTTTGAAATATTTTCAACTATTTGGTTATAATTTTTTTATTCAGCTCTCTATCTTCATTGCAAGTATTTATTTTATAGTTAACTATTATCAGAATTAATTTTACCTTAATTAACTGGAGTATTTAGTTTCATGATTTTAGACGAATATTAAGCATATTAATTATAGTTTAGTTTATTGTCTTTATTTTTGCTCCCCAAAATTCTTCTAATTTTAATATCTTTTTCTAATCCTTATAGAGTGCTTTCTCGTAGGCTAGTAATATATTTCTTATTTCCTTTCTTGCTACTCAAGTACTAAAATAAGTCTTTAACCTTCTCATTGTAGTTCTATTATTCCTTATCATAACTTAGCTAATACTCTAGCATTTTTAGTCCTATTTAAATATCCTCGTTGCTTAACTAAACTTTGGCATAATTAGCATATCTGAATCCTTTGCTTAAATGTAGCCGGATTATTTCTATAGCTTCCTTTAAATCACTTCGACTAGGTCTTCTCTCCAGTGGGTTTCATTTAGATAGAATATAAAGAAGATGTAACACTTCCTAGTGGTTTAGCCCTTAAGAAGCTATCACATTTAATACATCAACTTCATTCAGCACTTCCAGCTTGTCTTTATATCGCTAAATCTTCTACTGAAAGAAATTATTTACAATCTTACGCTAATCTAATGTAACCTATTTTGCAACAAGCACCGAATTCATTTAATCTTTCATATTATAAAATGGTGTAAATTCTATTTTCTAGAAAGTCTATCTTCATTCTAATAAATACTATTAGCCTCATAAAATAAACTTTATATAACTAAAGAAAACTAAAATTTCATTAAAGGCTAATTAATAGGAAGATTTAGCTATGAATACTCTATAAACTAATAACTTTGATGATAACTTGTAAAGCGCAGTCAAAAAGGAGTAAAAAAGTATCGAAAGGATAAAATAAAGAATCATATAAAGATGAGATGATTTCTAGAATATCTAGAACTTTATATTTGTATAAATAAACTGTATACATAGTGAGAAAGTACTTGCATGAAAAAGCATATTAACTATATAAGCTTTTATATAGTTTAGAAGTTATAGAAAAGCATCTTTCTAGCTGTAAAAATGTTTAATAGCTTAATTTACAATTAAAAGAGAGTATTCTATTTAAGTTTATTCTAGTTTATTTAATAAAGTAGTTAGAGCTATTTTTAATAAACTTACCCTTTCATGAAGTTAAAAATAAGATTGCTTGTTTAAAATTTTTTTTTAAATAAGAAGCTTAAAAATCTGAGAAATGAACTGTGAAATTCCTAAATGATTTTCCTATTATTTTATTTCAAAAAAACGTAGATTAAATACTTACAAAATAAAAGTTTAATAAGATAAAGGTATTAAATTCATAGCTATAAAAAGTCAATAGCACTATTTCAATAATAGCTAGTTTAAATTAAAATTATGAATAGTAGAAATTAACTAATAAATACCCACGGAGATTTTATTTCGATAGCTTAATTTAATACACAACTCAGTAATTAAATGATAAATAATTTTGTTACTTAGATTTTGATAATTTTGCATATCAAAACTAAAAAAGGCTAAAAGAGATGCTTGATGCAGATGATTCAAGCTAATTAAATAAAATAATTAGAATGTTTAAAAAGATTAGAAGCGAAAAATAATACCTAGAAATGAAGCTTAAAGTAAATTATTATAGATCTTTTGATTATTTAAAATTTTGCTTTTCCATAATACTCTGATCATAGAACCAATTAAGCATATACATTTTCGTGAAACTATTTAAAATTAAAATATATAAAAAACTCGCTGATTCTTCAATAGTTTCAAAGATACTTAAATGATAAATATTTGAAACTTTTGCTTATTCAATTGAATCATAACTTTGAAGATAAAATTTCTATTTGATTATTTTTAGAATGTCAAGCAAGAATAATTTTGACTACCTTTAATTTCTATAATTTTTTAGCATTTTAAAACGATTTAACTTAATGAAACTATCTCATCTCCATAATTGGTATCTTACTATCAAATCTACCCCCATATGATTCTATGCCATTCTAATCTTTAACTTTTAGAATTTTTTTAATTAAATTTCCTAAATTTTTTCAAAGCATTATACCTCTCAAAGGAAGCTAGATAATCTTCTATGCTATAAGTGAAAAAAAATTACTAAGCAGGTTTAAGTGTATAAAGATGCCAAAAAAAGTAAAGAAATTTTACTTATTAAATAAATAAAAAAAAGTTAGTCTAATAAACTAAAATACTTCTTATATATTCAAACCCTTTTAGTGGTTAAAAGTAGAAATTATATAGCTTATAAATATAAAGATTCCTTGTGCAAATTATCTAAAAGAAACCACTTAAAAATTAAAAAATTGACAATCAATATAAATAAAAAAAACACAAGCAATAATATAAGAACTAATTGGTGAAAAGGAAGCTTAGATTAAGTTAATAAATGCTTAGAATTATAAAAAAGATCTTATAAACAGATTTTATTTTGCTATGCTTACCTTAGAAAATAATAGTAAACCACTAGCTAAAAATTTAATTTTATATAAGTTTGGATATTTTATTACTTTTGAAATCGAAAAGACTGCTTACAACAATGGCATAAGGATAACTATTTCTGTTAGGTTTAGAATAAAAATAACTAGCAAACTAAATTTTCTTTATAGATTTAGTGTAAAACTTCTTGTACTAGTTTAATAATAAGAGTGCTTAGTACTATTTTTGGATTGCATAAGACTTTATAGAAATTATTCAAAGCAAGATGACTCATAAACTTTAAACTGGTATTAGAATGGAATAATACAACTATAAAATAAAGAAAAAAGCTTTTTTGATAAGCAATAGAATGAACTCTTGGAAGTATATTAATGCTGAGCTATTAGTTTGAGGAATTAACAATTGAAATAAATATTAAATAAAAGAGTTTGTGTTGGAAAATGATATACTAAGCAATCTAAATTTTTATAACATCAAAGGATTTAACTAAATATGAGTTTAATATATACAACATTATTTTATTAAGGATCTATGAAAAATCATAAAGCATGCTTATGAAATCTAATTTCGAATGGCTCTATAAAAATTTAGGTCGAATTAACATTTTTAACTAATAAAAAGCTCAAGATTTATATGACTTAAAAAGTGCATAACCTTGTTGTATTTTATTAAGAAATTAAGTAGTAATAAAATTAAAATTTTAAATAGGTTTATAAATTAAAATATATATAAGAGATTTCATTTAGATAAAAAAGTGATATAAAGAAATAATTAGATAAATATTAAGATATATAATAAAAAGTATTTTCATTTAGCTTAATATCCCAATATTGTAGATTTAGATATTCTACAAGCTTTAAAAAAAGTTAAAAGAATCAGAGTTTAGAAGCAAAAATTTTTTGTTGAAGATACTTCAAAAGCTTTATTTAATGATAATTAAAACTAATAAATAGTAAAGTCGAATTTAAAAAGTATTTACCTTATAAACAAGTTTAGTGGTTGGTTTAAGATTTTGCACTTTTAAAAAAAAATTTCATTTTCTAATTCATTTGCAAAAAAAAAGATAAAAAGGTATAAAATTAAAAAATAATATGATATAAGTGATAGACGCTTAGACAGGAATTATTTTCTAGCTAAAAATGAAAATGTTGATGGTCTCAAGTATAAATTTCATTATCTATTGAAAAAAGTATTAAATATTTGAAACTTCAGAGATAAATAGAATCAAATAGCAAAGCTTAAGAAGTTTTATATTTTATCTCTGTAAAATACCTCTAAATCTATTTTAGAAGAGCATAAATTAATTAGAAGCAGTTTCAAAAATTTCCATATTAAGATATATAAAGAATAGTGATACTTATAAATTATTTTCTTCTTAATAGAATAGAATATCTTCATTTTTAAAATTTTGCGTGAAGTGTTCATTTAAAAAAATAGAAACTAAAAAAATCAATATAATACCCATTTTTAATAGGAATATATCCTGTTAGGCAAGATAAACTAAATCATAAAGCTTGGTTTTAATTGGAAAATTTCAAACTTTTTAGAACTATTAAAACTATAAATAAAGCATTATAGTTATTGCTCTACTTTATGAGGAATACTTTATTTAAGAAAATCTTAAAATAGTTTCTAAAGCTTATTATATTTGATACTAATAAAATTTGAAAACAATAAAAGGTTAGAAATGAGTAAGCTTACAGTTAAGATAAGTTGATTATTTCAAAATTTAAATTCGAAGAAACATTTTTTAATTAAGTCAATGAGTTATATCATAAATAAGATTCATATCAAGATTGAAAAAATAGTTATATAGATATTTTAAGATAAGTTTAGATAAGTTGATTGTGTATGCTATTTTAGTAACTAATACATAAAATGCGAAAAGGTGTAGCAATTAACACTTTGGAGTTTAATCCAGTAATCTGAATTTTTTGATCATCTGAGGCAACTACAAAAATTTTAAAAATTTTAAAAGCAAAAATAAAAATCTATAACTAACTTAAAATCAATTTTGCTAATAAATCTGCCTAAAAGTATTAAAGAAGATATATTTTTGGAAAATAGTCTGTTTTTAGTAAAAACATATAAAAAAATGGATTTAGATTTGGTAACGTAACTAATTTAAATAATGTGTATTAGGAATAACAAATGAAATATAGGTCTAATAAATTAAATCTTAATAAACTATTGAGAAATTGATAGAATATAATGAAAAAATATTATATATAGTAAAAAAGGAAACCTAAGAAATAAAAGTATTAACCAACAAAATCTGATAACACTTAACAGGATATAGCCAATGATCTCTACCTTCTTTAGATAGAAAATTAAGAATTAGTAAAAGCTATTAAAAATCTGTATCAACTAACTAATTAATTATTAAACTCTATGGAAATTCTAAAATTGGACAATTCAACAATACGATATGAATTAGCTCTAAACCCGCACTTGTAACAAACTTAGGGTAGAATTTTACAGACAGAACTAATAGTAAGAGAAATTTAAAACTCGAAAATATGTAAACCGGAACAAACCTTAATACAAAATGACTCAATTGAAATAGAATAACAACCTGTAACAAAATATATTCCCTATAGGAAAATAATGATATGCTGATATTGCAAGCATTCAGGTATAAAGTAAGAAATTGCTACCAATTTTAATAAAAATAAAAGACATTAATATAAAATAAATGGTAAGATATATTTAGAATATACTACACAAGTTAAGGTTTACTCTATCGGAAAAAAAACTCCAGCTAAACAAAGAAGCTTAAAATATACATCATGTAATTAACGAATTCAATAGGGTATGAATAGTAATCGACCTATCGGAAAATCTCAGAAAAAACAAATTAAAAATCCTCAGAACTTATGATAAAAAAGATCCAAGCAAATATGAAGTTTCTTTCATTTAACATTAAACTCTTGATTTGTGATTAGCCAAATAAAGGTGAAATCACGTAAATTAATAATAATAATTATTATAAAAATAAAAGCAGAATGTAAACCTGATAAATTTATAAGATCTTAACTGTCATAAAATAAATTATTTTGCTATAAACATGAAATAATAGGAATCTAATAAATTTAATTGATTCTGCATAAGAAAGACCTTGAAACTAATAACTACAAATACCTTTCTTTTAAAATTTAACTTTGCTTCAATTGATCTAAAGTAATCCGCAAAAACTTCTTCAGAAATATTTATTTATAAAGAGTAAAATCTCTCTTTACATCTACCTATGAAATAAAAATAAACTCTATTTTTCATTCTAATAAATGCAATGTAAAATTCTTAAATATTGAAGCATATCCTACATAAGTTAAAAACTTAATATCTTTAATAATATTTTAAATATTTTAATAAATTGAAGTATAACTACACTACCATTACATTAATACAATAGTAAGAAAATCCTCACTATTTTAATTATATTTTATATAATTGAAGTAAAATATTAAAAACTTAAAATAATTCCTTCTGTCTTTTATTCTCATAATTTGCTTGCTTTTTATAATGTAAATCAAAAATATTCTTAAACTGAAACTAAGAAAATCAGAACTAAAGTAAATAAATCTTTATGAAATCATCAAGTATTTTTAAGTTAATTTTAAATGAAATATTTAAATCAATAATTTAGAAATAAAAAATGACTAAATACCTTCATCTAGAATACTTCCAAATCTAAATAACTCTCGAAGATTTAAAAAAGGGAAATAAAGTTAAATATTTCATAAGTAAAACCAAGTAAAAACTCTAAAAAATTGCAGGTGAAAACTAAAAAATATCTAAAGTATATCAAAAATTTTAAGCAAGAAAAACTTTAAAAAAATACTTAATTAAAATTTTTTTAATGGAAATCTCATTTCTTAATTTTCATAAATAATATAAAAATTTTATTTTAAGAACCATTAAGAAAACTAATATCATTTTAATTTCCTAATTTATTTTATAAAAATTACTTTTTTTTCCAGTCATATTATTTCATAATAATATGGTAAAAAAACGCAAAATTGAAATTAAACAAGTTTTTGAAAGTATGCAGAGTCTAGTAAATATGAAAGTAGAAAATATTCCAGAATTTAGGTTTTGTCCAAAAAGTTGGAGACTTATTTTTTATGAAAAAGGTAGTAGGCGTACTTGTTGTCTAAAGTGCAGAGTATGATTTTTTATTTGTTTAAATATTAAAGTAGAAGGAAAATGGGAATGTGGAAACTCAAGTAATATATGCGAAATTACTGCAAGACTGCAAATATGAATTTTTTAAATCTTAATAGTAGACTAAAAGTAATTAAGATTTATCAAACTCTGAATTTTCAGTCAGGTTTTTGATACCATTATTTTGTGGAAGGGACCACTGAGAATCTATTGTCTTTTATTCGAATAGTTTCTTATTGTAAATCCCCTTTTAGGTAATTCAGAGTCAGCTGAACATGCTTTATGTTCCTTATTGTTCTTTTATTTAAATTTATTTTCATTCTTCTCAATGTTGAAATAAATGTTACTTTGATTTGCAAAAATAACATTATTTAATTTGTCTTTTCTTGGTTCTATTCAGAAATACTTTTTTTCAAGTTAATAAATTCTTTTGAGTAAATCTTTTTTAATCTTTTGCCATTTTATTTTTTGGATTTTGCATATGTAGAAACTTTTTAAATTATCATATTATGTTTTTACCTAAAATTTGATTGAGATTATTCACATAGTTATTACTCCATAAATAAATTATTCTAAATAAGTTTTCTTCTAATTATCAGTAGCTCATTATTTTAATCAATTATTACATTCATTAGTTCTCTTAGTTTTCCCCTTGGTTGTAAATTGTTCCCTAATAATTTTGTTTATTTTTTTCATTTAATCAAAATATATTTAGAGTTCTGATTATTTTTATGCCATTAATGGATTCGTGTTCCGACTTTGATTTTTCCTTCAGATGAAGAACTGATTTATCTTCATGCAATTATTTTCTCTGCATTTTTTCGCAGCTTTCATTTTTAATTTCTTAATTAGGTTTTTTGAAAGACGAATAGATTATTCCATTTTTTTATATACGATTTTTTTTTAATTTAAATTAACTAAAATAATATAAAAAAATGATTGGTTGGATTATGTTAAGATAAAATTATTTATTGATATCTTTTATTTATTTATTAAATATCATATTTATAAGAATAAATTTCACATATTTCTAGAAGTTTAAAGCTGATATAATAGTTTAAAGAGCATTAAAACTTAGAAAATAAAATTAAGATTGAGTTAATACTTAAACTTACATTTTTCTTTTTTATTTTATATTTTATTTATTTTTAATTTTATTAGTTTAGCATCTGTTTTTTATTTCTTATTAAATTGATGAATCTTTTTTTTTTCAATTTTATTGCCTTTTTCTTTTCTAAAATATTTTAAATTTTCTTTATTTATTTAATTATTATTTATTTAGATTTATATTGCTTTCTCTTTATTTTTTTATAGTGTAAGAGAAGACTTAAAATAAATGAAAATTATTTATTTACGAAGTTACAATAATTTAGATTTTTTTATTATATCTCTTTTTAACAAGTTTAATCATATAAAGTTACTGAAAGTGTCTGCTTATTAATTTTGCTTGCTTGTAATTTTTTTAGATATTTCAGACAATAAAAAATCAGCTGATTTTTTATTAAAGGTAAAAAGTTTTTAAAGCTTTTAATACTTTAATTATACCTTTGAAATTTTGAAAATCCTCATTAACTAAATTATTTTTTAAATAAAATTAAAGATATTATTTTATATTTAGCTTAGTCTAATAAATAAAATCAACATTTTCTTTTTGTATACTAAGTTCTAGATTAGGCGCAAATATATAGGATATTTATATTTAAGTATTTAAGATTTAGATGCTATTAATTAAAAGATCCGAGGTAGTATAGTGGCTAGTATTTCTGCCTGTCACGCAGACGACCCGGGTTCAATCCCCGGCCTCGGAGTTTTTTTATAGATGCTTAGGGGTAAAAAAAATTTAAACATAATTTTAGCAAATCTAAATTCCTTATCCTTTAAGCTAAACCTCTTAATAATATTAAAAGCCTTATATTTTTTTACTATATGTTTACTAATATAAATTTCTATTTCATTATGTTCTAGTTTCTTTATTAAGTTTTATTTTGCAATATTATTTTCTCTTATTAAGATTTTATAAAGTTAGATACAGATTTTTCATTTCAAATATATCGTTCCTATTGAAAACTTTTTCTTTATTTATGATAGCCTGTAAAATTTTATAAAATTATACAGACTTGAAGATTAAAAAAGCTGATAAAATGGAGAAACAAATTAATGCGCTTATAAGCAATAAAATAGATATAATCTGACTATAGATAGTTTAATTTAATAAAATAAGTTTTAAGAGTTAAAATTAAAACCTAAATACAAAGTTTATAAATTCAAATATTCTAGATATTTTCAAGAGCAAAAGCACAAAATTCATATTTAAATATTATTGTTATTTGGACTTAGGTTTTCTATAAAAATATTAATAAGTTTAAGAAGCTACTAAAAAGTAAATATAACTTTGTTTTATTTTAAAGTTTAAAGTAAATTTATTAAAAAATTATTTTATCTATTTTTTCTAAATTAGGTAAAGATAATTCTTTTTAATATTAAAAAGGAAATAGTTAAAACAGGCTGACAGAGACTAGAAAGAATTTTGTGTTGTAAAAGTAATTAAAAGTCTAGTGTAAATAATAAATAATTTATTTCCAAACATTTGAAAAATAAAAACATGATTAAGCCTCGACTTTTAAACCAATTATAAATTTACTCAAAAGTTAAATAATGCACATAACAGCTTTATTTACTTTTCTTAGAAATCTTATCATTCTTTTTAAACTTCTAATCATTATTTTTATCCTTACAGTCAGATCATAATAATTTTGTTTATTTATTTTATTTACTATTTGTTTTTTTTTATTGACCAGTTAATTATTTGGTTTTTTTTTATTATAAACCGTTTTTTTCTTAATTTATTTTTATTCTTTTATTTTTGATACGTTTTAGATTTTATCTTTGAATTTTTCAATTTTTATTTAAAATACAAAGCTTTTACTTAAACGTGTTTTTTTCTGTTTTTCGGTTGGTTTTTTTTATTTTTATTTTTTTATTTTTTCATTTTTTTTAGTCTTTTTAGTTTATCTTTTTTAGCATTTTTAAAAAGAGTTTTACATCTACGTCATCCAAACAAGTAAAAGATATAATTCACAATATAATTCATTGCGGTTTCTATTTATAACGGGTTTCTGACTCGGTCTAGCTTGTATTAGCTTTTTATAGACTTTCAGAACTTTCCCCGAGAAGTCTTTCTAGCATTATGAAAGTTTTATTACGGGTCTTCTTTTTACTGACTTAGCTACTATTTCTTTTTTTGACCTTGCTAAAAAAGGCTAAAGCATTTTACTTTATATTTAAGATTATTTTTTAGAAAGAATATTCTTCGATATGAGAAGCTGACTTGACTCATCGGACCTTTCGATTTTTTACAAGCAACATGAGGGCATTTTCTTTATTTTAAATTTATGTCATTGAATGAGCAACTCAATTGGGTTCATTTTTTTTAATTTTTTTAATTTTTTATCTTGTTTTATTTTTATTTTTAACTTTTTTGATTTTTAAAGTTTGTAATACCTTACTTTCTTTTTTTTAAGTTTAAATGATAAAAGAAATCGATGTTTATTTTTTTTTATTTTCTGTTAATTTTTTATTCTATTTTTTTAACTTTAATTTTTCTAATTTGTTCCGTTCAAGCTCTTCCCTTAAGTAAAAAACGCTGAGCAACAAGGTTTTTTTAATTTTCGCAAATTCAGGCTTGGAATTCTAAATAATTAAAAACATTATTATATCCTTACTGTTGTGAAAAAAATAATATAATGCAATTGAAAAAAATAATATTGCAATTGAGATTAAAACTAATTTTAATAACAAATAAACTAATTTTAAAGCAACTTCTTAAAATTCAAAAAAAATTCACTAGAACATACTTTCAAAAATCTAATCACATAGTTAAAAAATTAAACTTTTTTCAGACTGTCTTAAATAAAAAATAGACTTATAAATTAATTTGCGAAATAATTTGAAATTTAATTTAAAATAAAATTTACTTTGATTGAAAAATTTACTAAGTCCACTCACAAAAATTCTTTAAAAAAATTATAATTTAAATTTTTTTACTTTTACTTTAGATTTAATATAAGAAGGATAACATACTCAATAGAATAAAGACTTATAAAATTTAAATCCTTTAAATATAAAAATTTAAATATCTAAACTCCATAAAAATCACTTGATATATCTCTATTTGTCCTCCACATTCATCTTGATATTGCTCAGAGCACAATTCTAAAATCTTAATCCATAGTCACTGTAAACCTTATTCCAGTCAATCTAAATATTCATAATTGGGATTGTTTAAATTCAAACTTACCTATTGTTAGTTATTTGTCTATTCTCCATTCAATAACTTTCTCATATTCCATCTTCGAATGTTGTAATCACGTGATTATTCTGAACCTCAATAACTTCCATTACTTGATACCAGCCAATTGTTGTCCTTAGAAAATGATAAACTACCCACACTGTCTGTATGACCCAATAGCACACATACACACTATCCAGTTGAAGTACTCCATATTCTTATTGTCTTGTCGTATGATCCAGATAAAATATATTTACTATCACCCGAGAATATTACCGAAGTTAAAAAAGAAGTATGTCCCGAAAAGACCCTTATACATTATTATGTATCAGATTTCCATAACCTAAGAGTTTAGTCACCTGATCCAGATACGATGAACTCTGAATCGCTAGATATAGCCACAGATCATAATTAACTAGTGTGACCACTCATGGTCTTACAGGTACCTGTCTTGATGTCCCATAGTCTCACCGTCTTATCAGAATTTCCCAATACAATGAACTCTGATTAACTGGATATAGCCACAACATTTGCAGCTCAAGTGTGACCACTCAAGATCATCCAGGTACCTGCCTTGATGAACCATAGTCTCACCGTATAATCAGAACTTCCTGATACGATGAACGCTGAATCACTAGATATAGCCACAGATCATACATAACCTGTGTGACCACTTATGGTCTTACAGGTACCTGTCTTCACGTCCCATAGTCTCACCGTACCATCTACACTTCCCGATACAATAAATTCTGAATCACTGGATATAGCCACAGATAATACAGAATTTGTGTGACCAATCATGGTCTTACAGGTACCTGTAATTATGTTGTAGAGTCTTAAAGTATTGTCAAAAGATCCAGATACGATAAAGTCACTATTTGGTGAGATAACCACTGAAGTGACTGAGTCTGAATGTCCAGTGAATATGTGCGGGTGTTCAGTGATGATGGAAGTAAGATTGGCATCAGAAAGGTCGCAGTTAATAAATTTAGTGTTACAGAGGTTAGCTGATGTTAAGTTGGAGTTAGAGAAGTTACAATTGGTGAAGATGGTGTCCGATAAATCAGTATTAGTTAAGTTTGTGTTTTGAAAATTTTGATTGTTGAAATTGTAGTTCTTGGAATTTAAAATATTTAATGCATTTACAGCTGCTAATTGCATCTTTGGTTATTCTTGAATTTATTTTTAAACTTACTCTTGATTTTAAATTTCCTCGTTTTATTTATTGATGTACTTGACTATTATAGTCTTAAAGTCTTAAATATTTGAAAATTACTCTTGACTCATATCCATTATTTTTTGCAAAACTTTAAATACAACTTCTTAAATGCTTTTAAGATTTAAATAGCTTGCTTAATAATTTAAAGTTTTTACAAGCTTAATTTCATTCTGTAAACCTTCGAATTCTTCAACTAAATTATTTAAAGTTTTTATATTGCTATTACACTCTTAACTTGTTACTATTTGTTTAGATTTTATTTATTAATAATTCTCATTAATTGCATTTATCTTCTTTTATACGTTCTCAATTTAAACTATAATTTTCTAACAGTCATTTTCTTCTTTCTGATACATAATCCAAGTCACTTGCTTCACTATGTCATTAAAAAGTTTTTAAAAATCCAAGCTTGTTTTCTTTATTTATCTCACTTTTGATTTTTACTCTTTTGCTAAGTTAGATAGATCTTTAATAAATTGAACGAGATTGACTTTTTGTTCAAATTTATTTATTTCTTAAGCAAAACAATCTAAAATTTTGAAATCTTTTAGACTTTGTTCATCAAGGTTAACTAATTTTTTATGAATTTTGCAATTAATTGTATCAGCTAATTTTGCAACTTGATTAAAGCATTTAATACATTAAATGCAGCCACAACTTAATATTTTTGGTAATCTTTTATTTTAATCGAATACTTTTTTACAAATTTAACAGCTAGTTAAATCCATTACTTTTAATTTTCTTAAAAACAGGTAGTCAATAAATACTATAAATTACAATGAAAATAAAATTGATTAAAAAGAAATATTATTTAAAAATAAAAATTGAAAAAAAAGATTATTTTTGATCAAAAAAAAATGAAAAAAAGTATATAAATATATTTTAAAATAAAACAATAAATACATTATAAAACCCAAAAAAGTTTCAATCTAATTCTCTGACTTAAATAAGTGATTCTAATTTGAAAAAAGTATTTCTTTCAAAAGAAAGATTAAAATTATTTTTTTATTTAAACAAACAAAAGAAATACTTTTTAACTATTTTAAAAGATATATATTAATCAAATTTTAAATATTAAAAAAAATAATAGAAAAAATTTTTTCTTTAAAATAAAACATGAATTAAACACTTAAACTTAAAATATACTAAATCTATATTTAACTTAATAATATAATAAAAATAAAATTAAAATTTTAAATTTTAATTTTAAATAAAACATTAAATATAAAATTTAAAATTAATTTTAGTATCGTATATTTTTAAAACTTAAACAAATTAAAAAAAATTCTAGATTTCTAATAAAAAATTTAAAATGTATGTTTTTTTTATTGCTGATAATATATTAGATATCTAAAATTGGTAAATAAAATCTTTAAAAAAATAAAATAAATAAAAATATTTAAAAAATTAAAAAATTACAGAATGCAAAATATAAAAAATTATTAAAATATATATTTGGCATAGGGTGTAAAGCCCTTTCATTCGAATGCTGTTTGGAGGCTACGTAAGGCAACTAAAAAATAAGCTCGGACGGAGGATAAATAGGAGAAAAAGAAATAAATAACAAGAAACTCCTAAAAGGAAGATTCGGCAAGCTGGAGAACTCTGAATGCCAGGAGAAAACTTTCTTCATTATAAGTCGGGGAAATGTACCCGTAATCGCATATTGCATCCTATGGTTTGGAAGGAAAAATTACAGGGAAGTACTGTAAGAAGAGAAAACAAGGATGGAGAGACCCTTAAAATTTAATTTTTCGACATTAAATAAAATTAATTTAAAGAGTTACGCACCAACGAGAGTGCTACGCGCTCTATAATTCAACCCATTTATTTATTTATTAAAAAAAAAAATGTTTAAATAAAAAGATTTAAATTCAAAGATAAATAGTAAAATATTTACATTAAAAAATTACCAAAAAGTGGAATTTTGAGATCAAATACAAAAAATATATATAAAAAATATTAAAAAAAATAACATCAAATTTATGAAAAATTAAACAAGTATATAAAAGTGCTCTTAGTGAGATTCAAACTGGATTTAGAGTCCAAGATGCTCGCCATAAGAGCTTCTACACAGAATATTCATTATATTTTTTTATAATTTTAAAATGAAAATTTGTTTTTATAAAATTTTTGATAGATCAGTTGAGCTATTTTAAATTGAATAAATTAAATTTTTTTTTCGTTGGTTTTTATTTAGCTTTTTAAGATTTCCGACATTTTTTTTATCTTATCTCTATGGTTTATTTTAAACTAATTTTAAAACATCGATATGAATAAAAATTTTTATTTTTGATTTTATTTCTTTTTTTATTTTGATTTTAAATTTACTTATTTGATTTTTTTTCTTAAAGAAAGAATTTTCATAAAACGTTTTATTTGTTTATTATTTTTAAATTAAATAATATTTAAGCTCTTTTTAGTTGTGTGTTTTTAATTTTTTTTTAACTTTTTTAAATTTTTTATCTATCTTTCTTCTGTAAGATTAATAATTAAGTCTTTTTTAAATACTTTATTTAATTTTTCGTTAAGTAATAAATTTTTTTTCTCGTTTTAACTAAAAAAATGTTTACTTTTTTAATTATAAATGATTTTTTTAAACTTTTTTTAAAATTTCTGCAATATTTAACTTTTTTCATAATATGTTTTATTTTAATTTGTTGAAATATTTAAAGGTTTTTTTATATTTTATCTTACATATGATTATCATAGCTTAGTAGTAAACCCTTATTTTTGCTTTTCTTAGTTTTTTCGTTTTAATAAATTTTTTGAGCCATAAATGATAAGTTACTTCAAACCATTTTTGGATTTTTTATTTCCTTCCTTTCTGTTCAAATATTTAAATAAATGCTTAACCTTCTCATTACAATTTTTTTATCATTTATTATGACTTAGTAAGTATTCTAGCATTTTTAGTTCTATTTAGATGCTCTCTCTGTTTAACTAAAATTTGCTAAAGATAGTATATTACAATCCCTTACTTTTATGATGCTTGATTTCCTCTACTATTTCTCTAGATTTTATTTATTAGTAATCCTTTGCAATAAGTTTCACTTAGAAATAATATATAGAAGGAGTAAAGTTTCCATGGTGTTTAAATTTTAGAAAGAAATTAAAATAATCACACCATCTTTTTTCAGTTCTTTCATCCTATTTTGCATCCCCAAAACAAAGACTGAAAGAAGCTATATACCCTAATACGTTAATTTTTTGTAATAAAGCTGACATATGTCTCCAAGCTAGTTCATTTTCTCGCTTATATAGCCTTCTATAATAAATTGTATTTTAATTACAAATTTTTATTATTTCTAATAAAAGCTAATAGCTATATAATTTTAACTACAGAAAGTTAAAATACACTTAAATTTAGTAAAACTTTGCTACTTAGTTGAATAATTATGATCATAACATTACTAACTGGAAATATAAATCAGCGAAATGTAAATTTTCAAAGGATTAATTGTAGAATTATAAAACATCGAAATGTTTTAAAAAGTATTCATAACCTTTATTATATAAGGTAAACCCAATAGACTTGAATATATATATTTGATTGCAAATGTAGATAAAAAGATGAACTTACTTAAATAAGCAAGTGATAAAATAATATTTTATTGGATTTTAAAATTCATAATTAAGTTTAAAAATTATAAATATAAAAAATAAAAATTTAAGAAAAATATTTTTAAATTTAATTTAATTCATAACATTAATAGCAGGATTTGTATAACTTAAGCTTGTGAAATAAGATTAAATCCTTACATTAATAGTTTAAAAAACCAAAAAACAATTTGAAAAATATTCTTGATTTCTCTTATTTTACTTTTTGGAGATATTAAACTAAGCTAAATAATTTTTATTTAGCTAATTAATAAATAGTCACTTCTTTTAAAATTAAACTTTTTGTTATTTAAAATTTAAAATTTTTTTCAGATTTTTAGTTTTTTTTTTTCTACTTTTTAAAAATTTTTAATTTTAAATATTAAAAAGGTTATAATTAAATTTCAATTCTTATTATAATGATTCTTTATAACGCATAATTATGCTTCTTTTTAATTAACTCAAAAATAGTTTATTTTATCTTTGAAAAAAAGATAATTGCTATAATATATTTAAATTTATTCCAAATTAAGTTGCTTGCAACTTAATTTTATATTTCTATTTTTTATTCTTCTAAAACTTATTTTTTATATCAAGAACGTCTACATATCAAGTCTTATAATATATAAATTAAAATTTGTATATGAAGAAGAAACATAATATCCCTATCGATAAGCATTCATATCTTAAGAAAGGTAAAATTATACTCTAATAATTATTTTCTACTATGTTTACCTTAAGTAATTAAATTAGGTTGTATGATGAGATAAATAATATCTTAGATTACTCCAAGTTATATCATAAATATAGAGTTATAATTTAGTTGTTGTCTTATATCATTCTTATAGTAGTAAACAGTAAATTTAATTAAAAATTTATTTTGGTAATAAATGTTTTAGGCGTTATAATTAGATAGGACACTTAGTCATTAAATTTTATATGATCAATGTTTTTAAATTCTTAGTTGTGCAAAGCAATATTTTCTATGGTTTTGTGATTGATAGAATTTTAAAATTTTTAATATTAAAGCCAATGTAATAAAAACACAAATCATAGAGGATATTACTTTAGTTAAAAAAGGTTCAAGCAAACAATCCATCTAGAAATTAGAAAAATAAATCCTTAATATGTAGATTTTTTTGAAGACTATGATTTAAAAAGGAAGACTGAGATATTGCTAAATACTAAAAACTAAATTTATAAAAATAAACTTTTAAGGAAAAAGAGTTGCAAAATCAAGAAAATCTCTTTAATATTTTGTCCAATAAAAGCTATTTAAAAATTAATTACTTATATTCTATCTAAACTTAATAATAGATTTAAAATTAAAATTAATTAAGAAGATAAGTAACTATCAAAGTTTAATACATAAAAGGTATAAAAAAGAAATTAATTAAGGAAAGCACTTGCATAATAGCAGAAGTAGCTTAAATATTAATAATTAGAAGTTAAATAATTTTCTTATATGAAAAGCCTAATTTAAGATATTCACTTCTTAAATCCTTTTAGCTTATAATTAATTACTTTAAACCAAATTTTGTATAATTTTCAATTAAATAGAGCAATAGAAACTTAACTAGAGAATTTTAATTTCTTTAATAAATTTAAAAAAATTATTAAAATTATAGTAATTTCATTCAATTTAGTTTTTGGTTTAGAATTAAAAGAGTATATTTAAAAATGAGATTATCCCTATTTTATGCTACTTTTTATATCATATATATAAACACATACTTATAAGCTAAAGATTTTTCTACCAGCAGAATCTTTTAAATCATATTCTCTTACTAAATTTATTTACAGCATTTTTTCTGGTTTGATCAGAATTATTTAATATGTTCTGCAGATAGCATTAGATTCCATAGAAATTATATTTATATAGTTAATCTTAAACTTTATTTTAATTATAAAGAGTTTCTAAGATAACTTTATACTAAAGAAATTAATTTTTATATTTAATAAGCAATATAATAATAAAAAAATGGTTGGAGGTTTCAAAAAGGGCTTCTATACCACCTCTTCTTTAGCCAAAAAAGAAGAGAGGAAGCAGGAAACCATTTCTTAGCAGTCTTCTTTTTCATAACCCTAACTTTTTCTTACTTAATAACCTGGAAATTAGCAAGATTAATGAAAGCAAGAACTAAAGGCAATCCATATGGAAACTCCAACCTCAAATGAGAAACCAAGGAAGCAGATGAAGTCTGCTTTACACCAGGAGGTATCGGAGTTCAACCCTTCTGGCCAGATGAGCATGAAATAGCTCATAAAAGTGGTATTAAACCTCCAGGAAGAGGTTAAAAAGCTTCGTAAGGAGAACACGAAGTTGACAGAGTAGATCTCTCATGGAATTTAAAATACACTTGATCTTAGAATGGCCAATTAGGAAAAGGAGATTGATGCTTTATGAAAGTACCAGCAAGAATAAAATAATTAGACAAAATCTTAGATACAATAAATTCAGAGCTAAAATACACAATTGGAATTTAAAATTTCAAGTCAACAACAAGTGGAACAAATTGAAAAGGAATTTAACTAAAACTGCAAAATGGAGATTGAGGAAATAGGAGGAAGCAAGTCAAACAGAAGAACACCAAGGAAGATTAGATTTTTAAAGAAATGCTACTTTTGTTGCTAACAAGGCCACTTATGCAAGTAATGCAAGAAATTTTATCAATTCAAGAAAAAAAACTGAATCAAGGAAAAAAAGGAAAGAGAAATGCTGTTTTGCAATTGGGAAGGAGGAATCTATAAGAGAAAATTGAATCAAGATACACTGAAACTGATTTTAACAAGATATATTGGAAGAAGACAACAAGGAATAAACCAAATGGAGGAGAGATAAAAATTATAAACTATTTTAAGCGGCAGATGTGAAATCTACTGCTAAATAATATTAAATGATTTAAAAATGAGCAATATAATAGACTCTAAATAATTACATAAATGCAAGGCTTTTCATTTTAAAATTAAGCAGATAAAATGAAAATAAGCAATATGCATAAATTTAATTTGGAAATGATAGTATTTTTTAAGTTATATCAATTTTTTCATAAAAGGGATTTAAATTTAATATGAATAGAGAATTAAGTTAATATAAATTTAATAATATGGATAAATAAGCATACTATAAAATCATATCTATCTAATCCCAATTGTAATATATAGCCCTAGTAGAGAGAAATAAATAAAAAACTGATATTTGATAATAATAAATAGAGAGAATTTTTGCATAAATTAAAAATATAGGTATCTCAAAATAAATTCCTTTTTAATGATAAGTGTATTAGATAAACTAGAATTAATAAATAAATAGAATCAAATAGCAAACTTTACAAGTATCATATTTTCTTCTAGTTAGATAATTAAATTTATAATTAAGGATAAAAGAAATTAATTATAATTAATTTAAGAAATTTAAAATCTAAGTGTAAAAAGTTTATTCATCTCTATAAAATTTATTTTTTCTCAGTATTATAAAATCTTCATTTTAAAGAGTTGAAGATATTTATATTAAAAAAAATTACTAAATAAATAAACTAATTCAGGATAAATATTTTATAAATTATAAGATTCATGTCTGTTTAATAAAAGGACTGACTATGTGAAATGTGTTTCAGAAAAAATTAATGAAGTTTTGCATAAGACTTTATTTAAGAATATTTAAGAAATAGTTGCTAAATTAATTTTAATGTGAAAGATAAATTTTAGACTAGTTATATAATAATTTTAAATTATTGGTATAATAAATATAGCATTATAGTTAATAAAATCTTATAAAATTGTTATTTAACAAAAGGTAAAAATAGTAGTTTTTTAAAGAAATTTTAAATGATTACTATGAATTTTGTTCTGTAATTAAATTTAGATTATATAAGCTTACAGATGTAATATATAAATAAAAATAAAAAATTAAGTGTTTGGTGTTCTTGGAGGTATTTCAACCTCTTTCCTGCCAGCCTTTAGATTGCTCTAGAGGCTTAATATAAAAGTCTGAAAATCTCTACAACTCTTCTCCTTGTTATGCATGTTTTCCTTTAATTCTTCTTTCACCTAGAGGTTAAATGTCTTTTTCCTTGTAATATTTCCCAAATTTGTTACAGTATAATCTTTCTCTTTCTCTTGATAGCTTTATTTGTTATTGTTTCTTCCTTTTGTTCTCCAACTACTACTAATAGTTTCAATATTCTTACTTGAATTTGAGAAATTTCCAGTATCTTTTACACAGATGGTTTTGAGAGTTACAATAGTAACATCTTTTCGCTTGTCGTTTAGGTTTAAATCTTGAGTTATTTTCACCTTCATTAATCATTGGATCATTGCTTTATTCTTTCAATTCCATTTAAAACTGCAATTTATACTGATTTTCTTCTATTTTGTCTAATTTGCTGATCAGTTCTTTCTGCTTCTATTGTTAATTTTGAGATTAACTGCTCTAGTCTTGTGATATATTTCAAAATGCGTTAAGGTCTCTTTCTTAGGTCATGAGTCTCTATTCTATTTCCTCTGCAAGTTCAATTTTTTCCATTAACTTCTTATTGCTTTTCTTCAATTTTTTGATCTCTTCCTGGAGGTCTAGTACCACTTTCATCAGCTAATCATAGCTTATTTATATTATGTGGTGAGATTCGAACTTCCGAGCGCATAATATTCTTAGGCTATTTCCTAGGCTTTTCTTCAGAGGTGGAAGATTCATCCTGATGGGTAACCTTTTTGTTATTCTTTTCCTGGTTCTAGCCTTTCTAGGTTGTCGTTAACTCCTAAATTTTAGGAAACGTGAAAGATCTCGTTTGAATTCTGACATTTTTTACAGATGTAATATATTATGATACTTATTTAATCATTAAGCTATTATAAGTAAAGTAAACTTATAAGACTCAAATAATAAATATATTTATTTATAAAAGATGAAAAGAATAAATAGTATGCTTAATTTAGATTAGGCTGAAATAAGCTAGTTATATATGGATTATTTTAGTAGTTATTAAAAGAAATGCCTCATGGTGTAACGGTTAGCACTTTGGACTTTAAATCCAGCAATCCGAGTTCGATTCTCGGTGAGGCAATTTTTATATTTTTCATTAGTTTTTAAAATAAAAAATTACAAAAATAATATAACTAGAATTTATAATTTAATGCTGATTTAATTACTAACTTTAAAAAAACATTTAGAGCTATTACGTCCTTTCTTATAAGCTTAGCTATTTTATTATTTAATATGAATCTAATTTAACTTTTGCGAAATTTAAATATAGTAATGTGAAAATTGATTATCTAAATAAAAGAATTTAGTTAAATATACAAACTAAAAAAATAAAAAGCTATAAAATAATTTTTTTGGCAATAAAAGTGAAATAAAGTTACTTTAGCAAACTTAATTGATTCACAGTTAGATAATATTAAAGTTCTTAATTTAAAATTAGTTTTTTTTATCTTAAATCTGAAATATAATTAATAATAAACATCTATAGTAGCAAGGATTTTAAAATAACAAACTAATAAGCTTTTTACAAGAAGAAAGTTATAAATAATTTATCTTTATCTATCTTTATTAATTTAGTAGGTTAGCGATATAGTTTACTTGAGATATAAGATTTAATATTACTAATTACTTTATTTCTCTTTTTTGTATGCTTGAAAATAAAATTCTTTATTATTTCACTCTATAACTTTAGGATATCATTCCTAAACCTAAGATATTTAAAAGTGATGTAACTTGGACATCATACAAAACAATTAGTAAATAAAGAATCTCATCAAATCACTTTCTATAAGTATTATTAAGTATTTGTCTCGCTTATTCTATCTAATTTCATTACTCACATATATATAGAGATAATCTTATATTATAAAGGTAGAATTCATTAACTAGAATAAAGAATTCAATTTCAAATTTTTAAGATTTTTCGTATTTAAGATGATAAAGTGAGTTACTAAGGTTTTATTTAAAATAAAATAATTAAATAAGCTTAATATATTTTATATTCTTACTATTTATAACAAAAATAATTTTTAAATTGAAAGCAAAATTTAGAAATACTTTAGTTTAGTAAAATAAAACCCAAAAATTTATTAACAATTCATCAAAAAGAAAATTAGAATTTTGACTAAATTATCGACTTTTAAAGAAAGATACGAAACAATGTCTTAAATTATAATTCTTTTAGTTACAAAAATTTCTAAATTTATTGATTTATAAATTAGTAAAATTTTATCTTCATACTCAATGAGACTAAATATAATAATTGATTTACAATTTTAAATGCCTAATACCATATAGAATTTCGATAATTTTCCTTCCAGAATTAAATTAAAATTTTATTTAAAATTATTCACCTAAATCTTTAAACTTTACCTTATTTTTCTATCTAATAAAACTTAATGATACCCCTTATTAGTTGCTATGATAGCCTTAATTTTAGTTTCTTTTATTCTTAATTTTATATTTTAATAATGAGAAAATTTAATCTTCTATGCTTATTCAAGTGATTATTAGCATCTCAAAAGCGTAATAAGTATTTAGGAAATTTACTATAAATTTATCTTTGCTTCAGTGATAAAACTAGGTAGGAACATTTAAAGCTACTTAACCTATTAAAAGAGTTTAAAATAGTACAAGTTACTTTAGTATCAAACATCTAGCTTATTAATTAGACGGATTATTAAATGATTTAAGTATCTAGTAAAGAGAACTAAAAGAATAACTAATATACTTTAAAACAACTATCAACAAACATAAATTAAGATATGAATCTAAAATATTACATTTAAAGTTATTAAATATTTAATATATTTTAAATTTACTTTTAACTATTAAATTCCAGTGATAAGAACAGAGGCTAAATAAATTATTTAAAATTAAAGTTTAATTGTTTTTTGGCTATTAAAAGAAACATAAGGACTAAGGAAGAATCTTAATAAAAGGAAAATTTAATTGTATGATTGAATAAAAAAAATGTAGTATCTAAGCTTTTAAAAGATATAAAACTAATGATCTGAAAATTTAATAAGTTAGATACTTATTTCTAAGATTTTATCTCTAATAATATTAATATTTAAAAATAAATAAAGTTTAAAGGATCTAATTGAGAAAAGAAAGCTCTTAAAATAAATTTGCAAAAAACAAATAAAATTTATAAAATAAACTACCCTTAGTAGCTTATGCTACTAAATAAAGTTAATAGATAGTAAGAATTTCTTTTATATTCAGAGGAATTATTTTACTTTAACTATTTAGAATTTTCATGATCTCACTCTTATTATTTTACTTTTTTAAAATAACTAAATTCAAATATTAGCATCTTCAACGAATTATTAAATTATCTTACAGCTTTAACTGAAATATTTCTATTAAAGTAAACCTTTTAAACTAAAGTACTCAAATTTAAAATATAACTAGCTCTTTAACTTAAGCTTTTGAAATAAATAAACTAGCCTTAACACTTTAATTCTATTTAAAGAGTATCCTAGTATTTATTAAGACATAATTTTTCATTTTATTATAAAAATGTGCAAGGGTCTCTATTAAGTTACGAGTCAAAATAATTTTTCTGACTTGAGTCACGTTTTCTTCAACAAGAGAGTCAGAGATGAAGCTTTACCCAGTTTTCCATCAGATAATACTCTAAAAAAGGTATATTTATAATACAGTTAAAAACACTTAAAACATAATCTGCTGCTACTATAAATATCAATGAATCAATCTCCTAAATCATTCAGAAGTAATTGCTGAATTCATAACTATCTACTCATTCGGATGCAAATTAAAACCAAGTAGTAGTTTAGCCTCCTTAAGAAGTTACTTTTAACATTCTCCATGACATACCTCAAGAAAATATAGAAAAAACAGAGATCCAAGAATAGTTTAAAGATGAAAAAGAGTAGAATGAAATGGTTTTAGAAACATCTGATTTAGCTTAAATGGAATTTTACTGCTAAATTTGTTAAAAATAATATAAGAATAAGAAGACTTATAACTCTCATGTCTAAACTAAACATAATGATACCAGAACTTTTTTATGCAGCATTTGCTAAAAGAGTTTCAAAAGACCAGATTATTTATAGAAGCACAAAGAATCACATAAGTAAAACACAGAAATTCCTTGCAACGAATGTAATCGAAAATTTAAGTCGAAGCACACTCATGAAAAGCATGTTAAAACAGTACATAAAAAAATAATATATGGAACATGTCAGTGTTGTAACAAAGGATTCACTCGAATGGATTATTTAAAGAAGCATTTACAAAGACGATAATAAAAATATAAATGTAACTATCAAGGATGCGGAAAAAATTAGCAAGAAAATAATCGATGGAAAGACAAAATGTGACAATGCACTAGGGTTGAAATATAGATTTTTATTTTCGTTTATATATGTTCCTTAATTATAAGCATGATATTAATTTTATATTTAATCTTAAAACCCTAAATTAATAAACGACTTTTCTTATTGAAGGTAAAAAGAATCATAGAAGACAGTTATATTCGATAATTTGTTATGTAAATTATAATTATTAAAAATATCTAGCAGCTAGAGCTGATATCGGAATTTGCAAGTTTAAAATTTGAGTTAATATTCCTTTCTTAAATATAAGAGTTAAGGATATTAAATATTTTAGAAGAAAAATAAATAAAAGAAATAAAGAAAGTGAAAACTTTTTAGAATAAGAGTGTTTATTTGTTCTTAATGATGTATATATTTTAGTAATTTACCTTTGCTAATACTTTTATAGTAACTATTATCTTTAGCATCTTTTAGATATAGCTTAAGCATTTATATTTGCTTATTAATAAAAATTGTAATAAATGAATTAAAACCATAATTCTACATTCATCTTTTTAAGATTTATAATTAATGTTATAAGATATAAATACAATTAAATAAGTTTAATGCTTGAAGGCTTTTTAAAGTTTATTCAGAACTTTATATTAAACAATTTACCTTTTCACTTTGTTGTATTATGATCTTTTTAGATTATATTTAAAAAAGATTTATCACTCCCTTTTAGTTTTAAATTTTTTAAGTCATAAATATATTATTTTAAAAGCATATTATCATATTAGATTTTGAACAAACTTAATTTTTTTAGCAATGAGATTATTTTTTCTTTTTACTATGAATTTAATTTTATGAAATTTAGTATTTGCTTAAAATGAACTTTACAAGAAATTTAGCTATAATTGAAATTAAAATTTTAGGTTTCTTTTATACTTTTTTTATTTATTAAGATTGTTTAAAATAATATTAAGATTTGTTTATTAAAAAGTTCTTAATAATTTCTTTAAATTCTTTTGCTTTTAGCATGTTTAATAAATCTGATTGTAGATTTTTTATTTACATTTGAAAATTTATTGATTTTACTCTTGTAATGTTCTTTAGATTATAAAATTAAATTAATTTATTATATATTTAAAGCAATATTAAGAAAGATAAGCTAACTATTTTCTAAGTATGATTGTTTTGCTTTATGCTTTTTCTTTTTGTCTTTATTTCAAATTATTTGATAACTATTCCATTGATTTAATTTTCTAATTTTCAATCTATTTGAACCTTTTACAAGCTAGAATCACTATTTTTTTATTTTGGATACCCTATGATTTAGCCAGATTATTTTTAGTTTTAGTTATTCCTTTTTAGCATTTCTTTCTAATCTAATCTTACATCCTTAAAACATTTAAATAATCAGATATTATGTTTCTTTTTCTTAAGGCTATCAAATTTAATAATTAAACATAATTGAAAATTCTTATTTTTAATTTCTTTCCAGGTAAGAGATATGAAGTGTTAAGATTTTGACTAATTAGGAAGGTTAATAAAAGTTTATAAATACTGTTGATTTTTAAAAGTTTTAGTTGTTATATTTTTTATAAATGATTCTAGTTATTATTATTAGGTATATATTATGCTTTAAATTCTCATTTATTTGATAATTTACTTTCGATAAAAAATGAGGTTTAGACGTAAATTAATAATTACAAACAATGAATTATCTTTATTTGAGGAATAATATTGTTATGTTATAGTAGAATAATAAAGAGTCTTATTTAAGGAATGCAAATATAATAATTATTAATATTAGCCTTTAAAGTTCAGATAAGCCATACTACTAGCTACTAAACTAATTAAGATAAAAATAATTAAGACTTTCTTGTAAAAATATAATCAGCTTCAATTTAAAAAGTTACTATTACTATAGAAGTTAATTATTAATTATGTTTAGTTTAATCCAAATAGTTTAAAGATAAAACTAAATAGGTTTAAATCAATAAAATTAAACATTTTCTTATTATGAATCAACTAAGCTTATTAAATTAACAACTTTTCACTCTATTAGCAAAATAATTTATTTTTATTATATATAAAATGGATGTAGGCTGTGTCAGACAAATTGGTAGGTAATCTGGTGCAGTGTATACTGCATTGCGAGTTATCTCGCACTAGATACCACCACAGGGAAGGGTAGATAGGCTAAGTTGAGACGTACCTAACTTACCCCAAGGGTTCTCTCTAGCAGTATGAAAATTTGACTGACGGACCTTCCTATTACCAACTTAATAACTAATTCTTATTTGGATCTTATTCAAGAAGACTGAAGAATTTGACTCAAGATTTAAGAATAATTTTTAATAAGAAGATTCCCCATTTGGAGAAGCTGACATGACTCATCGGATCTCTAGAATTTTAGCAAGAAGCATGAGAACATTTTCTTAATATTATATATTAATATTGAAAGATCTGCGCACCAATGAGGTGCTACGTGCTCTATAATAATTTTTATTTATTTATATTTGATTTAATTTAAATTTTCAGGTTTAATTAATTATTTTTATTTACATAATTGATTTCCCATTTTTTTATTTCATCTTAAAAACTAAAATAGCTTAGCTTTAAATACAGAAATAGTTAAGTTTATAAATATGAACATTATATTTTTAAAAATAATTTAATTAAATAATTAATGAAAAAGTAATATATCATTTCCTCATCAAGAACCTAAATTATGATTGCTAGATTTAAAGTCAAAAGTATTTAACATTGCACCATGAGGTATTTCATTTAATACCTACTTAAATAATCCATATAAAATAAGCTTATTTATGCATAAAATGAAATTTATAAATCATTTATAATAATTTTCATATAAGTAGATTTAATATCTAATTATTTTATTAAACTTAAATAAATAATTTCTAATAAAAGCTATATTTGTTATTTACATAAGGCAATTTTAATAATTATAATTAATTAGTATAAGTAAATAAATTTGATTATAGAGCGCGTAGCACCTCGTTGGTGCGCAACTCTTTAATAAATGTTTCAATACATGTCTATTTCTTCAAGTAAGCATTCAGGTAATAGAAATTCTTCTCTTATTAGTTCCATATCTTCATCATTTTCTTCTTCATTATCTCTTGTTCTTCTGTCTTCTATCTATCTACGTTTTATTGATTCTTTGTTACAAGCGTTCATTATTTTTTTTACATACTTTGCTAATTTTCGTTTCTAATTCTTTTCTTCTTTAATTAATTAATTTCAACTATAAAAGTTTTTGGACCGGAAACTCCTTCCCGATTGCACGACCCGACGCTCTCTTTTTATGGAATAGCAGGAATATCCTGTTGTGCTCCAGGCACAGCTGCTAGAGAGCTCCATCGCTATGAGCAGCCAGGCTTCAACCCCTACCAAGAGCGGATACTCTCAAAGACAGTGTTCCCTTCAGAAAATGACTCTGATCAGGGACTTTCTCATCAACAGGAAAGGAATTTGTTCCTAGCCATAAAACCAGAAAGTGTTGTCACGAAGGTCATTCTCAGCTCCCACCATCTTTTCAATTATCTATAATTATTTTCTTCTTAATCAAGCTTTTATAAACTCATAAAAATTATCCTTTTCCTACTCTATAGTCTTTTCCTATTTCTTTTTTTCATTCAATTTTCTTTTCTAAGTATCCTTTTTTCTTTTTTCTAATATGTTTTTGATATAATCTTCTATCATCAGTCAGTTTCAGCTCTTTTTACTCTTCTTATAATATTTATAATTTAAGTATATAATAAATATAGAAATAGCAATAAATATAGTATTTTTAATTGTATATAAATTAAATTAATATAAAAGCTAATAAGCTATATGCTATTTTACTTTATTAATAGCTTTCCTTTTATTTATCATTTTATTATTAATTTATTATTTAAGTTTTATTGTTACTCGTAAAATTAAATTTATCAATTTAACTTTTATTTCAAATGATATAAATCAAATAATTTCTATTTGCAAGAAAATAAACTTATAAGTGATAAAGTTAATATAAGAAATATTTTAGTCACTTCTTATTGTTAATAGCTAATTTAAATTTATAATCATCTAATTATACTATGTGAACATTTTATCTTCATTCAAATAATCAGTCAGTCAATGGATGTCTAAAATTATAAGCAAGCTAAAACTCTTTTAAAAATTAATTTTATCACATAAAAATAAAATTTAATATTAATGATAAAAATTGTTAGGCATTCTTGGAAGGCTTTCAACCTCTTTCCCACCGGTCTTAAGATTGATCCAAAGGCTAAAATTAAAAGTTTAAAGTTTTCTGCTTTTCCTATTTCTATATGCTTGCTGATTCGTTCCTTTCCTAGGATTTTTTAGTAGATTATCCATCCTGCATTCCTATCATTTATTGATTATATCTCCAACTTCTGTATCTTGCAAATATTTTCATTCTTGTCACAAAATTTTGCTTAGTCTAATTTTTTTTCTTTTTTTATCAGAAATCTCATTGTTTATATTTGAACCTCTGACAGTTCCGATATAGATGTTGTTGATTTCCGCAACAGAAAAATCTCATCCGTATCGGTATTAATTTCATCCGGGGTTAAGTTAAGGTTTAATAACCATTGGGATCGTTCAATTTTCAGCTGTTCTTTTTTTGATTCTTTTTAGAATTAAAATCTCCTATTCATATTTCATAACTAGTCCTAAACTGTCTTTTTCTTATCCTAGTAATTTTATTTGCTTTAGAATCCATTTATTAAGATCATAGTTGTCTATTTGTGACTTTTTAATTTCTTCTTTTTTCCAGCTTAAGCATTAGTTTTTCGATTAATTACTTCAATTAAAAAAATTCTTTTGGAGGCTCACATCATCAAAGCAAACTATGATTCATCAATTTACTAAGATTAAAATTAAAGGTTCGTATTTAATCAAGCATCGCCATCTCTTGCACTTTCGAGGTTTCTCTTGGTGTTAGCGGTTTGTAGAGCTTTTGCTGCAGTTTTCCCAGTATTCTAATTTTTTAAATCGAAAATTAAGATTAAGGCTTTTGCTGATCAGATGTTGGAATAATTTAAGCTAAGACATGTGATTGGGAGAAATGTCATCTCACTTCTTCTTTTCTTTTTCGACTTAGTCAAAGGCGATATAGAAGCCTTATCAAATACCTGCCTCTTTTATAAATAAAATGTATTTAAATAATTATTTCAGTGTTCAAAATATTAAAGTTTATAACTGCTTGTTTCAATAAAGATAGAGTAAGATACATTAACAATATTTTAAATAAGTGATAAAAATCCTTTAATAAAAACTAATAAATATAGCTATCATTAAAATTACAATAGTAGCTTTTATAAAAAAATTAATATCTGCATTTATGATATTTTCTCAGAGTGATAATAATTTTTATTTATATCATATTAAATTTATAAAATGAATATTCATACATTTTTTTATATTTTAAAAAGTTTAAATTTATATAGAAGCTTAAGAGCATAAAAATTAAAATATAAATTTAAGATTTCATGCTTAATTAAACTTTAATTTCTTATTGTTTTTTCTTTATATTTTATCTTTTTGTTATTTTATTTTATTTTATTTTAAATTTAATGAATTTTTATATTCTTTTTACTTTTTTTCTTAGAGCATTTTAAATTTTCATTACCCATTTAGTTATTTATTTAAATTTAAATTGTTTTTTATCTTTTTTACAGTTTTTTAAGTTTTTTAAAATCTAAAAAATTAAAGTGATTTATTTACGAAATTTCTATCATTTATATTTTTTATAAGGATTCTTTTTACTAATTATTCATATGAAATTAGAATAAGTGACTACTTATTAATTTCGATTTTTTTATTTTTATAGATCTTTTAGCCAATAAAATTTTTTTTTTTAATTAAAAGGTTTAAGTTAATAAAGCTTTTAATATTCTAATTTTGAAACTAGTTAAATTTTTGTATTTAAATTCTATTTCTTTGGATTTAATTAAAGATATTAGCTTTTATTAAACGGAATTTTTATTTTACTTAGTCTAATAAAATTATAAATGTTTTCCCTTTTTATTCTAAATTTCGTTGTTAGACTTAAATATATAAGGTAATTATATTTAAGTATTTAAGATTTAGATGCTATTAATTATAAGATCCGAGGTAGTATAGTGGCTAGTATTTCTGCCTGTCACGCAGACGACCCGGGTTCAATCCCCGGCCTCGGAGTTTTTTAATTAGATTTCTAAGAAGAGCTAAATTTTAAAAACTGAATATAAAGCAAATCTAAGTTAGTTAATCTTAAAGCTAAACCTCAATGTTTTAAGATTGTTTACTATATGTTCCTTTATATTAATTTTTATTTCATTACTATCTAGTTTCTTTATAGGCTTTAATTTTACAATATTTGCTCATATTAAGAATTTATAAACTCCATATAAAATAAGATACTTATATGCCTATATTTCCTATTTTAAAATTATTTTTTTATCTATTTTTATATTTTTGATGAAGGTAGAAAAAATCTTAAAAAGGTATAGAACTTGAAGATTTTAAAGCTGGAAAGTAAAAGAAGCAAATTAATTTTCTTATTAAAATAGCATAGATATAAACTAATTATAGCTTAGTTTAATATAGCTAGCTCTAAGAGTTTAAATTAAAACCTAAGCAAAGCTTATAAATTTTAATATTTTACACTTCTTTAAGAAGATAAAAACAAATAGCTTATTTAAATTTTATTGTATATTGACTAAGGTTTTATATGAGAATATTAGGAACTTTTAGAAGCTACTTGAGAAGTTAGAAAATGCCTAATTTTTTAAGCTTAAATTAAATTTTTAAAAGTAACAATATCTTTATGAGTTAAGCAGGTAGATAGTAACTAGAAATGATTTTATGTTAAAAAATAATTAAAAAGGCTATAATTAACTAATTAATAAACTAATTTACTCAAGAGCAAAGTTATACACATAAAAGCTTTATTTCAAGGTTAGTGATGTATCAATAAAAATAAATAGTCATATGCTTTAATAAAATTTTTGATTTATTACTTATGAAAAGTGCGAAATACAGTTAAAAAATCTCGGAGAAAACTAGCAATCAAAGTAAAATAACTATTTAATGGTTTTGAAAATATTGCCAAACTTGCATCTTTAACTACTAACAATTTACATCTAGTAAATGAAGAGCATTTTAATCCAATTCTTATCTAAATTTTATTTATAATTACTACTAGTTTTATCTTATTTCATATTATATAACTATTAAAGCGATATTTTCTAGTAATAAGAAGAAGCTCATAAAGATTAATTATATACCTAGGTTTAAGTTTGTTAAAAGGATTATCAATTTTAATTATAGTAAAGAGAGTTAATGAAGGCACTATTTAGTTAATGATACTTTTAATAATTTAAGTATTTTAACTAAAATAGATGAAGGAATAAAATTTTGATATCTCTAATCTTAGAAATAAAATATTAAAGCTTTCAGAATTATTAATACAAATGGTCTTTTCTTATTTAGATTGCTAACTAAATTATAATTTTTAATTAAGATATCATTAACTATCTCTAAAGATTCTATTAAGCTTTCATTTTATTCGCTGGAACTTAAGAAAATTTCTCTTCAATTATAAAGACAAAATATATAAGGTACAAGCTTTAAAATGAAGAGTGTTCGCAAAATTTTAGAAATGATTCTTTCAAAAATAAGATTACAACTCCTCTTTAGATATCCTAAATAAATTAAACCTTAAGTCCTATTTTTAACTTTTCCTTTGATATTAAAGTTTTCTTAAATTCGTTATAGTGATTATACCTTTGTTTAGAACAATCTTAATATTATGCTTAAATAAAGAAAAATATAAGGCTTTTTTATTTATTCTAGTGGTTATTTAATAATTTAATAAAAAAACTGAATAAATGCTTGGAAATTTAATATAAGGAGCGATTGTATCTAGTGGTATAATAATGTTAATCTTATACTAAGAGTTAGTAAGACATAAGTACTTAAATATCTAATACAACTTATATTTATAAAAGTCTACTTTGATTAATGTTTAAGACTAATAGTAATATGATATATAGCTAAAAACTGAAAATTTAATCTTTAGCTATTACTCAGATAAAAACAATTTAGGTTAATTTTCTTTAGAAATGTAAGCTACTAAATAAACTAGCAAATTAGAATATTTAATAAAACGGAAAATAAAATTATTTAGTACATCTTACTAAGAGATAGTCCTGTAGCTTCACATCACAATTTAATATATAAAAGTTATGTTCTTAGATGGTTAACTCTTTTATTATAAATTTTTATATTTGAGGGTTTAAAGTTTTGATAAAATTTAGAACTTAAAATTTAATTTTCATTCCATTTGCTCAGCAAAATAGAAAAGAAATCCAGATAAAATCAAAATTCCTAACTAATTAAATTTAGTTTTTTAAAGTATTAGCAAGATATTCCTATAAAAATAGCTTATTAAAATAATAATTCTCATTGTTCTTAGATCTCTACAATAAAATAGATATTTCAAAAATAAAAAAATGTTTAGATCATCAAATAAAAAAATATAAATACTAAATAATAAAATATCCTAGAGCAACATTTTAGAAAAGCTAGATTATAAAAAGCTTGATGCTAAAAATATGTAGCATCATTTTTGTTCTGCTATTCAAACAAAAGTTAAACTTTTTCTTTATAATTTTCATAATTTCATTTAACTATTTTATCTACTAAATATTCTCCAAATTGTAAATTATAGACATCTAAATATCCTTCAATGGCATTACAAAAATATTTCTTAAGTTTAACAGAATATTTCTAAAAGTACTTAGTGAAAGTACTTAGATTAAAATATCAAATTTAAATAGAAACTAGACTATTTAAGCTTTTGAAATAGCTAAAGAAGCCTATCCCTTTAATTTTATTAAAAGTTAAGAGAATCCTTTATATTTATTAGTCTCGTCTTTTTTCATATTATATAAAAAATGTAGAAGAGTTATGCTTAAATTAAATGCTTTGAGAATTTTTCTGACTTGAACAATATTTTCTTTAAGAAAAAAACTAGAGAAGGGAGTTTAATTAGTTAGACATAAGATAATACTTTAAAAAAGGTATGGTTTCATATTCAGATTAAAACATATCAAACAAATTCTGCTGCTCCTATTAAAATTAATGAAGTGGCTACCTTAAATGATCAAAACTAAGCGATGATCTAACAACTTTGTCCTGGAAATTCTAATGGAAATAACGAAGAAAAGGTTGTCTAACTAATGAAAGAGAATATTTAGAGTATTAGTCATT